>PVIJ01009587.1:47509-65992 GCA_004024925.1 Scalopus aquaticus | reverse complement strand
GTGGTACATATACACAATGGAGTACTATTCAGCATGGAAAGAAGATAAACACATGCAATTTGCCGCAACATGGATGGAATTAGAGGGAATCATACTCAGTGAAATAAGCCAGAAAGAAAAAGAAAAATATCGAATGGTTTCACTTATAACAGGACTATAGGGAGGCGGGGTGGGAGAGAGACACTCAGCGGTGGGGGTGTGGGGGGAGGGGAGGATAAGGGCACAAAATGGAAGAGAGGAGAATACAGGGGACCATGGAGATGGATCACGGGTGAATTGGTGGTGGGCTGCCCAAGGGGAATACAAAATGTAAAAGACACAAATAACAATAAAAAAAAAAAAGGAAAAAAAAAAAAGTAAAGTGTTACCTATCAGATTAGCTTAAAAAATGTAAAAAATTGTATTGTCATTTACAATGTTAATCAATACAATCTCTTTTGAGGGCAATTCCAAGACTACACAATTTTCCTACAAATACACTCTCAAATGTGAGCCAAGAGATATGTAGAAGAACTGGTTAAAAAAAGTATGTTCATGATGGGGTAGATTTATTTGTGCTGATGTGGAACCATCTTCAAGACATAACATGAAGTGAAAAGGTGTGGTTGGAAGAGCACCCAAATATCCATGAAAGGAGGTACCCAAAGACAGGCTGCCATAGTTGCCCCCTGAGAGGAGAGCTGAGGGCTGGAGTCTAGACTTATGTTTCACTCCATGCTTTTCTGGATTTTTAAAAGCCATGACATATATTTCTTTTTTAATTAAAAGAAACATACGTTCTTTTTTAAAGAAAACCTCATTCTTGTTTATTTTCCCATCCCACCAACCTCCCTGCAGTCTTGAAAGATTATCTTGCCTTCCACTAACAGAGCAAAACATCAGTGAGACCACTTTTACCTCTTCCTTTCCACTGTTATTACTTCTTTTAGTACCTAGATGCCATCGCCAGCCGCCCTTAGGGATTTTCCTCGCTTTGCTGAACCCTAAGGCTGTCCCTCCTGAGTTTGGCTATCCTTACCAGTCTTCCAGATCTTAAACCATCTCCCAGCAGCTCTTGTACTTGAAGATGTCCCCATCCTCTTTTCTCTTTTGTGGTTAAGTTCATTGAAAGAGTTGTCTATATTGTTTATGGTTCCTCAGACTCTATTCCAATGTGAGTATGGAGGCTTCCCCAAACCAACAAGCAATTCTCAGGTAGGTTGGGTATCTAAGAATTCAAGTTAATTCAAGTTAATTCTGACAGTATCTACCCAGAGACAGCATCAGAGTCCACAGGTGAAGGGCTCAGTCTCCCAAGAGTGCCCTCCATTCCAGATGCCAGCCCAAGCTCAGGCTGGTACCTGTGTTTCTAACTGACTGAATGTAGGCTGGGAGTTCCCAGGAAGCTCTCCTTAAGTTTGATTATATTACTGGAGCAGATCACCAAATTCAGGAAATCCATTTACTTACTAAATCACCAATTTATTACAAAGGAATTCAGGAACAGCAGTTGGAGATGCATAAGGCAAGATGTGGGGAGACGGGTTTTAATGGAGGATTCATTTTATAGGCACAATTGATTAACTCATTTGCCTTTGACAATTGAACTCCAATCTCCAACCCTTCTCCTCTTCCTGGAGTTTTGGGGTGGGGTTGGATATTCCAGCCCTCTAATCACATGATTGGTTCTCCTGGCAACCAGCCACCATCTTCAAGTACATCCCCAAAAGTCACCTCATTAACATAACAAGACACAACATCATTATTCTCACCAATTAGGAAATTCCGGTTTGGGGATCAGTGAGTCAGGAATTGCAGATGAAGACCCATCATGTATGAGAAGTGTATTTTGGGCATTTGAAAGGCTGGATTTTTTTTTCACAAATCATAATACTGAACTGTCAACAGCACCTCTCCCCATGCTCACTCAGCAATTGGTTTCTGCCTCCAACATCCCCATGCACTTACCCCTCCAAAATCACAAGTGACCTCTCTGTTGCTAAAGTTACTGAACACTCCTCTTGTCTTGCTCTTATCTAGCTTCAGTTGCCATGTCTATCTACATCTCCAGAGTCCTTAACTAACTAGCTGTATACTAAATAAGTAACTATATACTGGTCATCCACTTGGGGTGTCACACAGGCACCGCAACCTCAGCATGCTGAAGCTTGTCTCCCCTCAGGTTTCTCTCAGTGGATGACTGTCATCAACTAGTTGGCAAAGTTAAAGACTTGGGAGTCATTCTGTCATCCCCAACCCTGCTGTCTTACCTCAACCACCCAGTTATTCTTTGAATTTGCCCTCTCAGCTACTATTCTATTTCAGACTGCCATTTTCTCCACGTCATTACAACAGTTTCTCCTCAATCAATTCTCCACACTCCCAGCTGTAACCCTTTCCAGGACTTCCCCAACCCTCAGGATAAATACCCGATTCCTTTGCATGTGTCCAAGACCTTTAAGACCTGGTCTCATTCACCAACCTTCTCTTGCATTTTGAGATCCAGCCTTACTGAACTTCTTGCCGTTTTTTAATCTTCTATGTTCTTGCTCACCTCTGAGTCCTTGAAATTGCTGCTCCCTCTGAGTCCCTGAAAGTGCTGCTCTCTCTACCTGGATATCTTTTTTCTTCTTTTCTCCTGTGTATCTTCTATTCATTCTTCAGGTCTCAACGTAAAGCTCTCTTCCTTCAGAAACTCTGTAATGCATTGCTTCTTTAGTTCTGATTCCTCCACAAGGTGAAAATTTAAGATGGAGCTTATGCCCTTCTAGAACTTCACTGTGTCCCCAGCCCCAGTCTCTGGCATATAGTAGATGGCAAATAATCATTGCACAAATTGATGTATATGCATGACCAACCCCCATTTCACAATGCATTTTAACAACGAAGCGAAAATGGAGTCTTGCTGTCTTTGTGGAATCATTAGGGGGAAATAGCTTAGCCCGAGGTACCCTACAGGGTTAGAATTTTAATTCTCACTTAATTTGTTAGAACCATCCCTCTGGTGAAATATTTTAGAATTTAAAGAAATTTTGCAATGATACATGCCTTTATCTTCCTGTTCAAAGCTGTGTGTGTGTGTGTGTGTGTGTGTGTGCGTACATGCATGCATATGTGTATGAACAACTCTGCCAAATTGATTTTTCTAGTCCAGTTTGAACTAGAAATCTGTGAAAAGATTATTCTTTAGCAAGTCTTCTAAAAATTATCTTGAGGCAAGAATGTAGTAACCGTGTGTTTTTAAGTATATTTTAGTGGCAGCTATAGATAGTCTGTACTCCTTAAGAAATTTTAACACATAAATATCTACAATGTGTTGTTGAAGTAAAATGATACACACATTCCAAGACCTAAGGCTGACCAGTGTCAGAATTGAGAATGTTAGTTGTTGGAAGAAGACAAAGCGTTCAGTAGGTAGGACGTGGCTATTTGCTCAGATTAATTCTGAGAAAGGGGGAAAAAAAATCAATGAGCATGTGAATCCAAGCAATCACCAGACAGATTTTCTAGTAATACAGTCTGAGTGAAAGGAAAACTTTTAGAAACTGAAAGAATTAAGCATCAAGTTGAATAAATGAAACAGGAAAAGAAATGGCATAGGTCTTGTTTTTAAAGGAAGAGGTCTGAAGTAGTTAGTTCTTAGCAGATCTCGTGGAATTCCCAGTAATAAGTAAAGGAAGTGGGAAAAAGCAATTGCTCGCACTAGATTATTAAAATTATTTTCCTTTGAGCCAGAGCTGGAAAGAAGAACCCACACCAAACTGCCCTCCACTTTAAATCTGACCCTCCCACACCCTCTAGACCCCTGCGCAGCACCCATCCCCCACCCTCTCACCCACACAGAACCTGGGACTCTTCCTTACCCTAACCACTGATTGTTGTCAGTCCTTTCCATTCAGTAGCACCATTCTGTCCACAGTGACTAGGCTGTTGCCAGTCCCCACCCTATCTCCTGTCCAGCCCAGGGGTGGGAAGGAGACTCATGTTGGAGAGAGTAAGCTACAGGCTCTAGACATGTACTGCCCAGGTTTACAGCCTGATTCCAGCACTTGCTAGTCAGCCGACACTGGCCCAGTTATTCTGTGTGTCATTCTCCTCTCTGAAAAGAGGAGAGGGAGGTAATAGCATCTGGCCCATAGGGCTGTGTGAGAATCAAATGAGATAATGTGTTTAAAGTTCATAGAGCAGTACTTGGTCCATAGTAACATGCACCATAAACATTAGCTAACACCACTCCTCATTAGTTCCTTGCTCCCTTTCTTACTTCATTTCACTCTATTTTCCTGCACTAATCATTTTAAAATAAACTCTGATCCTTCACCTTCCTCTTGTAAACTCTTACAGAAGTCCCCCATGGCATCTAGGAAAACCCTAAATGCTTACAAAGGCCTTCAAGGCCAGGCCTGGGCTAGGCCCTGTCTCCCTCTCCAGCCCCATCCTGCACCCTCTCCCCTTCATTCTCAGACTCCAGACACTCTGACCTTCTTTCAGTTCTTCAAACTGGCTTCCTCTCAACTCAGGGCTTTTACACAAGCTGCTTTCTCAGGCCGGAATGGGACCCGTCCTTCCCGTCTTGGCCAAAGCCTAATCACTTCCTTGAGGAGAACTGGCCCAGCTTCCTTAACTAGGTGAAACCTCTCTGTGGCACTAGGTTATCCTTCCCTGATGGCGCCTCTTAGAGCTGTAATCTCACATGCCTCATGCATTCATGTCGTTATTGGATTAACATCTCTCACCAATGGAAGAAGCTCCCTGAGGGGAGAGACTATGTCTGTTTTTTACTTTTTCTAACCTTCGGACCTAGCATGGTTTCTCATTAATAACATGGTAGGTGCTTAATTAATATCTTCACAATTAGGAAAGGGGGCAGGAGGGCAGTTGGAAGGAAAAAGGACTCTCAAGTGTCCTTGTCTGTTCTGGGGGCCATGTTGCTGTGAGGACTGTGTTGGTCACAGGAACCATCTCACACCATTCACAAACCATTCACAAAAAGCCTGTGTGCTTTTTTCACCTCCCGCTGCCACTGATTGATCAAAACATTTAATTCTCAATTCAATAACTTTGAATGCAGTTAGTAGCATATTTATACTTGTACAGATATTTTGTGATTCCAATGACAAAGTCACAAGCTTGCAGTTGCAGGGGAAAGAACTCCTCCCAGACAAATTTGAACAGAATTCCTTGCTTGCTTTCTTGATATTTCTGCATCCAATTAAGGAGTGATCCATTAAGGAGCTCCAAGGCAAGCAAAAAGCAAGGCAAAGGTAAGCTAGCGGATGGAAAGTTCTTCTTACACCTACCATTTTCAACCTCCTTGAAAAAGCACTGGAAAAAAAGTGAGCTTAAACACAAGGAACCATTTCTCTGAACTAAAAGGCATGCTTCTTTGTGTATATGGGTGACCATAAAACCCTGAGGAATCAGAGAAGAAAGAATGGCAAAGTTGTAAGGGATGTCTTGCCCTTAATCTGATCCCATTCTTGTGTGAATGAGCAACTGAGGATCAGAGACATGAAGGAGTTTGTCTGAAGTCACACAGAAGCCCTGGATTTTATAGGGAAGCTGGAGAAGGGAACTAACAAGCACTCTGAGCTCCTACCATAGTTCAGGTACTTTGCCCTGATTAAATCCTTACCTAACTGTCTAAAATGGTTTCAATATCACCATTTTACAGACAAAAAGATTGAAGCTCAGGAAGGCCTGGCACTAAGACAAAAGCTCTTGATGGAAAATTCTGAAGCTGTCAATGTAAAGTATCCTTGCTCTTGTACAAAGTAACGCTATGCCCTGAGCACCATTACCTGTTACCTGTTGGGGAACCACATGCCTAAGTCTTGTTACACCTGCTATCCCAATGTCATTAGTAACAGCACCTCCTTTCTCTCACAGAAGTGCCCCAGTTGGGATACTAAATAGATTCTATGGTTACTCTACTATCTACAAATTAGGGATATTAATATTACCTGCTCACGGAGTGGTTGTGAGGAATGAACGGGATTTTGCACATCACATGCCTGGCATCTGGCACATGGTAAGTACTCACTAGATGTTAACTGTTATTACTATAATTATAATTAGGAAGGCATCTGACAAGGGGGCAGCAAGGAGTGAAGCCAAGTTTTCCAACTTGACATTCCCATCACGGTCTCGTGAATGGCACTCCCGGGGTTGTGCAGTTCCAGCTTTAGTGGCGTCAAACTGACCCCTCGGCGGGTAGCACCAGCTCCTCCAGACTAGAGGCCATATGGAGGCACCATGCTTGCCTCATCTACCTCTGTGCCAGTAAGATTCACTGCCTGGGCTTTTCAGGTCACGTGGTTGAGATGGAATTTTTTTTCTTTCACCCTAAAGTCTGGAGCCCAGATTAAAAAGGAAGTGTCAAGCAGAGGCTCCAACAGAGTATCCCCACCCCCAACCAATGCTAATTAAGTGAGTGGCTTAAGGGACTTGCCTCCTCTTCAAGATTAAGAGGTGGGTGTGAATATTTTCCTCTGGTCCCCTTAAATGTTCCTGATTACAGTAATAAAAATGCTAAGCTCTATTGCCTTTCATTGGAGGGAAAGCTGCTGAAAACTCCTCATTCCCTGAAGAACCTAATTGTTGATTCTAGTGCATCTAAACAGGTGTTCTTTAGATTGCTTTTTCTAATGCCTTTTCACTGGAAAGATCAATTTAAATGTTGCTTTGAGCTAATCACTGATTGCTTCTGTATTCAGCCAAATTTATATCTTTGATTCTGTGTGCTAGATGAGACATTACCTTCCACGTCTATAAACTTAAAGAAGATAGGTAATTTCTAATTTAGTGCTTTGTCCTTTTCTGTCTTCAATATTTTATGGAAAATGTGCATCTATTTCTCTTAGTATTCCAAATGCTTAGTTTAAACCCATGTTTGCAATTCCAGAGTCATCTTTGGAAGCCCAATAGTCCCCAGCATAGTGTGTTGTACGGAGTGGATATTCAAGAAAAATTTGTTGAAAAGGTTAGCTAATGCTAACTTGGAAGTGGAAACAAATTGGATTTGTTGTCTGTAGGTGTTTCAGTTCAGGAATCTTCTAAATAATGTCTGAACTTCCTTGTGTTGGCATCTGTTCTCTCTGCCTAGAAGTTCCTCTGTTTCATCTGCCTTTAGAAATCTCAATGTCCATTCAAGGTTCTGATCAAATACCAGTTCCCCTATGAAACCCAGTCTGCAGTCTCCAGCCAGATATCAGGAAGTCAGCGTATTAAAACAAAGAAGTTGGAAAGGGTCACATCTAGTTTTCCAAGCCCCACAGTCTTATGGGCCTCTCTGTTCTCTTATCTGGAGGGTGTTTGTGCCCTAACTTTATCCACCCATTTTAGTCATGTGAACTTCTTAAGACAAGACAGGGTACATGCTGCTGAACCTAGTGTGTAGAGTAAAAGACAGTGCTTTACAAATTTATAATTTTAAAGAATAATGATTTTAAAATAGGCTGTACCTGAACAGAGACGTGATTAATGTATCTCTTCAATCACCCCCTCAAAAATGGAGCTTGAGAACTTCGCTGTCTACTCAGACTCACATGGGAAGAACCAAGTCTTGCTTACGGTCACCTGGCTGAGGGAGACCAGAGTTCAGCTGGCAGATCTCCCTAGTCCTCTTCCAGACGTTTCTTCAGGCATAATTTAACATGTATCAGTTTATCCATGAGTGTAAAGTACACTTCATGATTGAATACAGTAACTAGCTAACTATTCATAGCTCCCCCTTTCCCTCCCTTGTCGAGCCTGTTTCTAAGCAGCAAAGTTGTGGTTCAGTGACTTCTGTCTGGATAATATGAAAACGGGGCACCCAGCCAATTTTGATGAGCTAACTATTTCCCTAAATTATCATGCCTAAGCAAAGGGCCCCAAACCTGCTGTTCAACACTTAGCATGGAGGCTGGGGGATGGGCTTTACACAAGCATATCATCAAATAGCTGGAATTTTATATTTAAGATTGTCAAGCAGTGAAAATTGTCATCCTTAGAAATGACTGACAGTTCCCCTGCCTCATTTCTGCTGCACTGAGTTAGGTAAAGAAAAAAAAAAAATCAAATTCAGTCTTTGTACAGACTTCTTCCTGAAGACACATGTGACAGGATTCTAAATTTTCACCAGAAATTGATGGGAGAATGGGCACTTCAAAGTGCCTGAAAGACTTTGCAAGAGGTCCCAATTAACAGAATATGGGCTAACACCTCAAAAAAAAAATACAATAAACGTTGCAGTGGGAACGAATGTTGCTCTGAGTGCTGTGTTGCTGGCTGATTGCCTGGGGAGAGTGGTGGCCAGGGCTTGCCAGCTGGCTGAGCCACACGCCTATAAAGGATGTGGTCAGCTTACTCCTTGGCAAACTCTGATTTCAATGGAAATCTTAGAGGTGGGCAGACGTTCTCCCTGGTAAAGTACCTTAGATCAGGTCATTGCTTTTATTTGAGTGAAAAAATATCGATGGGCAGGATTCGTAGGATCAAGTTATTTTGTTCCAAATGAGAGTTCATTACCGGATCAGAATAGATATATACCCTCAAGGAGACACAGGGTATAATCGACAGTGGCACATTCATCTAATCCCCAGGTCAAACCAGTCATGCCACTGAAGCAAACCAACTGGCTTACCAACAACCACACATCGTCCCACAAATTCCACTTAACACCGGTTTTTCAAACTCTGAACTGCCACATCATTACTATCCTATCCTCTTGAGTTCACTCAAGTTCAGCCTTGTGTAGTTGTTTTATTTGTTTTGGTAGATCCAAAATCAGATCTCAGATAGCCTCACAATAACCAACTTTTCACACAGGAGCACTCAGTGAAGGAAAGACCTTCAGAGAGAGCTTCTGTATTCCAGAGTCCATTATGAACATTATAGTCATTTAAAAACTGTTGCTTTTCTTTTTTTAAGATTTATTTATTTATTTATGAATAGAAAAACTGGGATCTAGGCCAGAGGTGCAGGGTGGTGAAAGGATTCACCAGAGACAGAATGGGGAGCAGAACAGGCAGATTTACTGAAACACACTGCTGAGGGGAGCAGCAGGTGAGGCAGGATAGGTCTGCTGCGCCATGTGTTGGTCAGCTCCCTGGTCCGGATTAAACTCAGACCTCAGTGGCAATGGTATGATAGTTTTGAGACTTAACCCCTACGTCACCAAGGAGGCCTCATTTAAAAACTTTTAAAAATTTGACAGAATCCCTATCATTCTCCAAGTGGATTTACTTATTTATTTTCTAATTTGTTCAAAACTGATTCTAATATTTATTAGGCAAGCAAAAATATCCAGAAAAAATACTGTGAACAAATTTAAAAGAAAAATATAGACTGGGAAAAGCATTTGCAATTCATATACATTGTTGTAAACCAGTTACCTCAATAAAGAAAAAAAAAAGAAACACTTGTGAGACTGTAGTTGCAACTAAGAAAGGGCCAATATCCTTACTATATAAAAGTGGAAAAAGAACATAATTTTGGAATTAAAAAAAAAAAAGAAATGACTATTTAACATACAGAAACATTTTCAACCTTACCAGTAACCAAAGATGCAAATGGCAGCCAAATATCTCTTTTCATCTATCAGATAAGAAAAAACCAGAGTTGTCCTGGATGTGTGTAATTTGACACCTTAATACCACATCACCCTTGGCAATGCAAAATGACACCACCTTTCTGGAGGGCAAATCGTCAATATATATTTACAGGCTTACACAGATGACCTGCAGAAATTCATCCCATGGAAACAATCAGATAAGTGTGCAAAGAAGTAAGTGTAAACAAACTGGAAGGGCCTAAATGTTGAACAGACAGTTAGTCGAGTGAAGTAAAATATATCCATTCTATTATTCAGTTATTGGTAAAACTGATACCTTAATTGGAATAGGAAGAAATTCACAAATTATTTAGAAAAAGAGCAGGTCACAGAAAATTATTATTAATCAAAAACATGTATATATCTACACATAGGCTGACATATATACATATATGAAAACCTATGTTCACTCTGCATGATAGTCGTGATGTATGCCTTCCTCAAAGTTGTTTCTCCGAAAGGATTGATTGAACTTAGCTCTCAGAAAATAAATATGAGGATTCTGTTCAAACATACTCATGAAATTTTAAAAAGCAAAGGTTTAATGGAGTTGTAGACATTTGGATATACTGAAGCATAGACCAAAGGATTTAAAATAAAACTTTTACTGATGCTTGCTTGATTAATGATGACTGTACTAATTGTTTTTTCCTTGCTAAAGATCAGCCTGGGTCAGATTTTTAGTCTCAAGTTATTAGTGAATTTGAAATACACACATAGTCACATACTAACGGAGAGGTTGGATTAGATATAATCTAACAAATCTTTCATGCTTTAAATTTACTGTATTACAAACATACACAGACAACCCTTGATTGTACAGTTTCAAACATATAGAGGAGGGGTAATTGTTAAGGAAGTAATGGGTAGCAAGAGAATGGGTGAGAAAAAAAGATATAAAGAAGTTAAAAAAAATGGAATCTTTGTTTTACTGCCATAGAAAATTAGTTGGTGAGAGTACTTTGCAATTATTAAAGTTGAATATAGTTAATCAACATTAATATTTTGTGAGTATGTGACTGTGAAAGAATGGACTAAATGACTAGCTAACTGTCATCTTAAGACTATTGGTAATAGAATCAATTATGGTTCATTATTAACTGTATTAACAGAAAATTACCCTGTACTAGCTCCTGAAAAGATGAGCTTGTTATAATAGATTGTGGTCCCTTATCAACATATGTAAAATATGAAAATTTATAAACCAGCTCCATTCCCAGAACTAAATTAGATTAGATGATCAATTAATGGTTAAAATGTTATTATATCTCTTTTTAATATTTCTTGTCAAAAACTTAAATATTTCTAATTCAACTTGTATTTCTCTTTGTATAATATAATTTGATCATAATTGGTTTTGTTTCAATTGTCTTTATATTTAGGGTACTTATTATCTTATCTCTCTTCCACTGGGAATGCCAAGTACCAATTTCTGCTATTTAGCAAGTCATTGAGGAGCTTCCCACTGAGTGCCTTAATTATTGTTAATTGAATATTGTAAATGGTTTTTCAGGATCACCATCTTGGCAATCGTGTAGCATTTTTCTCACTTTGGAAAGTTAAAACACCAAGAATCCCTTTAGCCCTTTCCACAAAGTCATCAAATAAAAAACCAACAGCAATTGTTTCCTACAAAAACTTCTCTTTTCAAATGTCATATCACATATATTCTTCATATGGCATTTAGGGCATGGTGGCAGCTCAGTGAATATTAAATGACAGCTATCCTTTTAAATCAAATGACTTCCACTTTCTGTCTAAGAGGGAACAATCCCCTTCTATTTCCAAAGCTTCCAAGGTGGCTCTCTTCTAGCATGTCAGGCCTGGGTAGAGCTCTTCCATTGTCATGCACCAGGACCAACTTTCTAGGACTTTTTGCAGTTCTAAAGCAAAAGAAGAAGGAAAAAGTAAATAAAAAGCCTCAGAAGATCTGAGAATGTCAGAAATGCTACAGGCAAAAAACTGGAGAGCAGAAAAATCACTGAGCCAAACTTCCTATGTACAATAGGACATAGGCGTACCAAGCACAATAAAAAAGAAATGAGAAATTTATAATATGCCTTTTCAGCTTTCAATCTATGACTTCTGTTTTGGAGGGGGCTGAAGCTAAAACTTCAAGGGAATAAAGTTTGTGTTGAAGACTGGTTTTAGCTCCATAAAATCTCACCATCTTAATGTTTGATTTCATGCTGACTCAATGAAATATCAACCATAATTTTTAAATCAGGACCAGAACAAGCTTTGAGACATATTTTAGAGTTTCCTCCCCCATCAATAGAAGAACAAGAGAATCTGTCTCTTTGGAGGGGCAGGCATCTATAGACTTGGCTAGTAACCTGTTCTAACACAGATGGCATTTTCTGACAAGACTTCTCCTTTGTGTCTAGCCACTATATTCTTAGGATTTAGAGACAAATTCAAGGCCCACCATTAACAATTTTCTAATTCAGTGTATTATGTATCTGTGGTGATAATTTTGCCCCTGGTTTGTTATTTTCTATTCTTAGAAAAGTGGTCTCCCAGATGGCACAAGGGGTTAAGTCTCAGCACTATGAAGCTTTTGGCCACCACTGCAGCACTAATTTGATACCCGGCAAGGGAGCTTCCCACATGGCACAGCAGACTTCTCCTGCCTCGCCCACTGCTCCCCTCAGCAGTGTATTTCAGATCAGCCTGTTCTGCCCCCCATTCTGTCTCTGGTGAATCCTCTCACCACTCCACCACCTCTGGCCTACACCCCAGTTCTTGTATGCATAAATAGATAAATCCTTTAGAAAAAGAGTTAGAATTTGCCTATATTTCTCAACTATTCAATATTTGATCCTTACATGTTACATACAGATTTGCAAGTCACTTCAAATCTTTTATAAGAAGATATAGGTCAGAGTGAATTAATGATTGGATCAATAAACTAATAAAACATGCCCTCAAGTTGAAAGTACTTTTGCTAGTTCTCAAGAAGAACTGGTTATCGTGACATTTTTTTTTTTAAGGTTTATTTTTTATTTTTACATACAAGCTGGGGTACAGGCCAGAGGCGTGGGGCGGCGAGAGGGTTCACCAGAGCCAGAGCAGGGAGCAGAATAGGCAGATCAGAAATACACTGCTGAGGGGAGCAGCGGGCGAGGCAGGAGAGGTCTGCCGCGCCATGTGGGATTCTCCCCAGCCGGGCGTCGAACTCGCGTCACCGCTGCCGACAGCTCCACAGCGCAGCGCTTAACCGCTGCGCCACCGGGGAGGCCCGGTTATCGTGACATTTTAATAGCGGCAACTTGCCCAAAACCCCAGCACTTTCTAATGAGAAATGTTCTGACCACACCTGTTAAGTTGGACCAACAGTGGGCACCTGATCTGAGGCCACTATTGCATTGGCTGGACAATGGCCTCCAGTGTTACCAGGCACCATCAATTGAGCTGGGCCAATCAGATTCAGTTTCCCAAGAATTTACAGGGCTAGTTATTAGGAGAGGGCTGATTAGTCACAAGGGAGCAGGAACTATATAATGAAGCTAAGAAACTGAGTATGGTCAGGCAGTCCCTAGAGAAAGGGAAGAACAGCCTTATGCACAGCAGCCGCTCTTTCTGAAGGCTTCTGCATCTGCTTCCAGTCCACACACATTCTCCTGGTCAATCTCCCATTTTTCTAAGGAAACCCAACAGAGTCTTTGTTATTTGGAGCCAAGAGTCTTACCATATGTCAAAGCATTTTCTTTTTTTCCTGTTTTCTCTCAATTTTGTAGTTTTTACTTGATCACTTTGGGTTTTTCCATTAAGATTTTAAAATTATTGTCTCCTAGAAAGATAACTGGGGGCTCCCTATTGGTGCAGGCATTAAAGACAACAGCGCTATCAAGCTATAGGCAGCCACTGCAGCAGAGTAGCATGAGTTTGATACCCGTCAGGGAGCTGACCCACACTGCATAGCAGACCTCTCCTGTCTCACCCACTGCTCCCCTCAGCAGTGTATTTCAGTAGATCTGCCTGTTCTGCTCCCCACTCTGTCTCGGTGAATCCTCTCACCTCCCGCACCTCTGGCCCACACCCCAGTTCTTGTATGCATAAATAAATAAATCTTTGAAAAAACTATTTTAAAAAAAGATAAGTGGGAGCAGAAGTTCAATAAAAACCAAACAGAAAAGGCTAATTACTCCTATTTACTTGTCCACAAATAAATGCTGTCTTAAAATTTTGTAAATATTTATGGAAGGAAACAGTCCTAAAAACTTCCTTCAATGACTTGCTTAATTTTCTTACTTTTACAAATACTACAACTCATTTGCCGTGAGGCCCCATTATTTGATATTTGCACAGACTAGGGCTTCCCCTTCTTTTTCTGCTTGCTGTGGGGAGAGTATCTGTTTTTTTTTTGACTGGCAAATCTCTCTGAAACCTCCCCTTGGCTCCACTAAGTGCAATTCTGGGATCAGTTTCATCCTTCTCTAAGATTTTGTTATCTACACTAGAGGACTGTTTGTCTAGGGGGGGTAGTGCTGGAAGAAGCAGTTCTGGATGTTTCTATCCTTGAGAAAGCTGAAACTTTTAAAACTTTAAACATGGTCAAGCTGACAAACTGTGTTCCAGAGAGAACCAGTTTTTTGGTTTTCCCACCTCCCTCAAGAGAAGACTCGTGATTAGTTTAATGGAAAGGTAGAGCCTGTGGGGGCTCTGCCGAAATGGACTTGTCTCAGGTCTCCACGCGGAGCCATTGTCTCAATTTATCAGAGCCACCTTGAGCTTTTAGCAATATGCAGACATTTAAACTCTTTGAATGTTTCTCACTTTTATTACCTTTGTGGGTTTTGGGCCTAAATACCTGCCAATTAGGGTCCATAACTTCAAATAATTCATGGGTTTATCAATGTCTAGTGTCTTTAGGGGCTCTCTTAATAACAACATTGACTAAACAGCAAATCGGTTCAGTAGTGCATAATCCAGTTTGGTCATCAGCTGAAAATATCAGGAAGACTTGTCAATCTAACTACTGTATGGATGCTGGATGTTCTAAGAAGTGTAATTCTGAGTCATGACCTGATACATGACTATGGCTGATTGTCAGTTGTGTTTGGATTTGCCATATTTTCTTTCTCTTTTCCTACAGCTGTTTTTGATGATTTTCTTTACTCATGAATGATGGGATTCATAAATATTTGGTTTAAGCATCTTTTTCCTTTGGAGTCTTATTTAATATTTTATTTTTTTAATCTTTGAATTGTTACATTCTTTTCATATTGTTATAGCTTGTGATTTCCATCCATTATTTCACTTTGGATTTATAAACATGTCATTTAAACTAAGTGATGCCACATTATTTTTCATAGCAGGGTCAACTTACTCTTAACTTTAAGAACAGATAACACCTCTGCCATTGAGGAGCTTGCTCTGGAAACATCTCATTTAATTTCTATGGTAAAATCCCAGCTGCTTAATGGTACTTATGCACAGACACCCCTGGACATTCAGCCTCTGTGTGTCCTGTAATGCTCTCATTCTAATGTCCTCTGCTTCCTGTCCAGTTCTCAAGGCCCACCTTTGGTCTCCCTTCCATTCCAAGTTCTTCTCTGACTTTTTCAGTTTTCCACGATCTGCATTTCTTCTGTACTTTTACAGCTCCAGCCACCCATATAAGCTTAAGTCTGATGATCAGGTTAATCCCTCAACCAAATCACAAGCTTTGAAATGAACCTGGAACTGTGACCTTTTATGTTCCTTACATCTTGCATAAACATTCATCCTGATACCAGAAAAAGTATGTTTTGGCCCATCTACTTCAACTCTATTTTCTTTATCTGTAGAAACACAGTAGGAAGTTGTGTCATTTAAGAAAAGCTGAGTTATTCTGAATTAACTTGGAATTATTGGAATATTCTGGAAAGGACCCCCAGGAACTGCCATTTGCAGGAGGATAGCCTGGAGAGAGGGGGCAGCTTCCCAATTCTTCACAAACTTGTTTCATGAAGTCGTTGGATAGGGATGTACGGCAGCCGTGACACGCCCACATGCAGCGGAAGTAGAAAAACCCATTCAGAGATGGAACCGGAGTGATTTTTAAAATCATCATCCTGAGAGTAAGCCATTGAGCCCTAACTAAAGTAGAATTAGCCATTGTCAATTCTGCACTGTCCTTACAGTTTCCCTCCTCCCTAAACCACAGGAGGAAATAGCAGCCTCCGAAGAAAAAGTGGTCCATAAATATTTAGTTTTGAAATGTTACTGGAAGACCTTCTTCTTCTCAATTTTTATATGTTCTGGATAACAAAGATGCAAAATTACTTTTTCCATGCAGTCAAGGGCCGGATGATTTCTGACAGTTAAGGTTACTGTGGTATTTGCTGGAAACCTGTACGTTTGAGCTTGTAAGGCAAGCCCTATAAAGCCAGGCTAATTTCCCCTAAACCTCAGGACTGAAAATTAGGTTGCTACTACCAGGGTTCTCACATGACTCAACTCTTCACCAATCTCTCTCTGCTGAGTCACAGAATTTAGCACACAACTCAGTCAATACCTTCAAATGAGATCTAGAATGTGAGCAGACTTTGTTAAGTGCCCCCTACACTGTGGGGGTTTAATCTGACAGCAGTCAGCAGCGACTAGCACAGACAGTTGTCATTGCTGAGCCAACTTCTAGGACTCTAGGACAGAGAATTATTCCAGCGCTTTGGCTTTTCACTCTAGGGTGAAGGGAGAGTCTCTTTCTATATTCCTATTCCACATACTGGCCCTAGAGGCTGAGCAGAGGGCCTTGACAAGCCACCGAAACCAGCTGCGGGGTGAGCAGCAGAAGCAGAACAGGGAAGGGAGGGCCAGTGAGTAGTTGCATCCAAAAAGGGAGCAAAACAAATGCTGAAGACCCAGAGATCATTCTCGCTGAGGTGGGCACCTGCAAAGACGGGCTTGGGAAACAGTCAGGCTTTCCTGGTCCTTGCAATTTTACTCTGGGAAAATCTTTTGAAGTCTGATTGCACTGCTGGCCCTGGCAAAGAGAGTGCAGTTCAGAACCCACTGCCTCATACCACATACCTGGAGTAAAAAATAGATTGAACTTAAGAAATAGAGTCAGGGGCCTCCCTGGTGGCACAAGGGGTTAAGTCTCAGCCTATGAAGCTGTCCGCTGCCACTGCAGCATGAGTTCGATCCCTGGCCAGGGAGATTCCCACATGGCACTGCAGACTTCTCCTGCCTCACCCGCTGCTCCCCTCAGCATTATACTTCAGTCGATCTGTCTATTCTGCTCCCTGCTCTGGCTCTGTCTCTGGTGAATCCTCTCATCGCCCCACACCTCTGGCCTGCACCCCAGTTCTTGTATGCGTAAATAAATAAATCTTTAAAAAAGAAAAGAAATAGAGTCAGCAGTTTTGACTTCTTTTCCCCATGCAGTGAGGTGCTAGAGCTGGCTCTTGAGAGCACCTTGCAGCTAGCTCTTACTAAATTCACCTTTATTGTTGTCAGGCTGATACTTTGAATATGGCTATCAGCGTAATGTTGACACCACTAACTGGCAAATAAATCTAAATGTAGTAGGGAATCCCCCCTTCTTCAGAGTGAGCTCTGCATACCTGCTATGTGAACTTGGGTAAATTTTTAACTTCTCCAAACCTCAGATGATGTCAATTTCACAGAAATATGATGGAAATAAAATAATTAACTTGGTAGTTCTCTGTAAATTGCAAAGTTTCTACAAGTGATTTTTTTTAATCCTTTGAAGTCAAATGCAAAATATAAAGTTTTACCATTATTAAAATGAAGGCATGTAGTAACCATTTTCATTGCAAACTTAAGGTATGATATAGGATAAGATTTCAGAAACACAACATTTAGGAAGCAGATAGTTCTGTCAGTTAAAATGTTTAGGTGCAAGTTACAAGATTCCTAATGCAAATTATCTTCAACCCTGAAGTGAGTTCGGTGTCAAGTAGACTGCAAAGGCGAAAGAGAGTGTCAGCTGAGGTCAGCTAGCTTGATCCAGAGGCAAGGCTTAATCCAGCTGCTCCAATGATGCTGTTGGAGAGCAGAATGCCCACAGTCCCTGCTGGCCCAGGACCGTCCAGTCTATGCATCCTGTCTGGTTTGGCATTTGTCTTGCCCATTCAATCTCAAGTCATTCTAGTTTAGAAAATAAATGCTGTATCTATTTAGCCAAGGCTTGCTCTCTCTTCTCAGCAATTTTGTGTTGCCAGATTCACCTTCACATAGTTTCTCTCCACTTACTCCCTGTAGCTCCAGCCTCTTCCATGTGGGTAGCAAAATATCTACAACTGCTCTAGACCTCACACCCTTATGCTTCCCAACCTACTGCAACAGGAAAGTTTTGCCAGCACCTATGCAGTGCTGGGGTCTGTTCTCTTTCTCTCTCTGTCTCTTCTCCTTCTTTATCCCCGATTTAGGTCGCATGGCTACTCCTAAGTATCTATCTGGGAAAATGGATTGGCCTATGGACTTAGTCATGCTCATTCCCAGGGAAGGTATGAGATAATTCCACACAATGGATGCAACTGAGATTGAGGAAGGTGGATTCTCTCTAGGAATAGCAAAAGATTGTGGACAGCAGGAGAGGTGAGTGGGCACAGAGAGAGAACAAGAATGATCACTGGCATTGCAGGGCCATGAAAGTGCTGGTGTGGGCCCACCTTTCAGCATCTCCTCTTCCTGATGTTGGGCTGGTGGGCAAGCCCTTGCGTGCCTTAGGGCTCAATATCTTGTCAAGGGGGCCTCCCCGGTGGCGCAGCGGTTGAGCGCTGCGCTGTGGAGCTGTCGGCAGTGGCGACGCGAGTTCGACGCCCGGCCGGGGAGAATCCCACATGGTGCGGCAGACCTCTCCTGCCTCGCCCGCTGCTCCCCTCAGCAGTGTATTTCTGATCTGCCTGTTCTGCTCCCCACTCTGTCTCTGGTGAACCCTCTCGCCGCCCCACGCC
>PVIJ01009587.1:0-47409 GCA_004024925.1 Scalopus aquaticus | reverse complement strand
AGCTTGGCTTCATTCCTGATGTTAGAAACTTTCTAAGTCTGGTGGAGAGCCAGTGCTCCTATTAAGTAAGTCATATTCTTTAACTAGCTAACTTTCCCTACAGTTTACAACTTGTGTCAGACCCTGGGAAGATTTGCTTTTCGTTTTTTCCCTGTGAACAAAACAAGTCATAAAAACAGATTTATATCATGGTTCCCCTACTGCTGCATTTCATCCTAGGTTTCTTAAATCAAGAAATTGACTAACATAATGGCTGAATGAATAAAACACGGCATCAATGAGTGACTGCCTTTAGCAAACTAAGAGGAAGACTTATTATTTAAATGTTCCTGGTCATATTAAGTGGAGCAAAAGGCTTAGAATTGAAAGTGAGAGAAATAGGCAGCCAAGTCAAAAATGCTACCAAGCTGTAAATAAAATATGAAACTGGCTTGGAAAGGGAGCATTACAGTGAAGTCAAACACTGATATATAGTCCCTAATTGTGGGACATTTGTACAAGGTGACATGACACCTGTCAATTATCCACAGTAGCCAGGAAATGTAGATTACATGAATAATTCACCAACCCGACACCCCTTGTTGCTAAGCTGTCTAAGCCCAGTCCGTACGATAATTACTGATATGAAAGAAGAAAAAATATGTCGAAATTTCAAGAGCTTTATGTTACAAGCAGAAGTATTTTCAAGGCAGCTTATTATATGCTGGTGTACCAGTTAGCACCAGTGCCTAAATAATTAGCAAGTCGGCCTTTATCGGGTGGAACAAAGGAGAGGGCTTGGGCTCCGGAAGTTTTATATGTCCCTGAGGGAGGCTGCCTAAGAGAATCTTCAGTATGAGAACCGCAGCATCACATATCTCCTAGTTCTCTCACTCGCCCAAGCAGCATGAAATCCTTTAAAAGGCTAAGTTGGAACTTTAGTTTGGGATTCATGGAATTACATTTTCACAAACCTGGGAGGTTATTCTATTGTATTTTAGAAGCCACAGAAATCTTTTTTTCCAATGAAAATACAAAATATAAGACAGATAGAAATGGAAATGTTTTAGTCTGCTCTGGGGAGGGGAGGTTAGGGGATGGTAGGAAGACAACTCTGATCAGCCTGCTCAGCACCCCCCTGCCTGTAACCCCTCCCCACCTTGCCCAGGCACCTATGGGGATGCAGCTGTTTCATTTCACAGAGGAGAAAACTGAGCGTCCTAAGAGACAAAGAGGTTGACTAAAGTCCCTGAGGGAGTTGGTGGCAGAGCTGGGACTGGAAGCCAGACTACCGCCTCCTGAGCAACACACATACACATGTATGCCTGTAAGTACAGCTTGTCTACACAGCCACGTGAGCAGCCAGGAGTTGGAGAAATACCAGTTCTGCAGCTCCCAAGACCTCACAAGTGAGCCATGAGGAATGGAAACAACTGACTTTCATTTGTGGCCTGGGCCCAGTCAGCCAGATACCTCCCCTCCTCCCTTCCATTCCTCCCCCAGTTCCCTGTGGGTGACAGTACCAGGGTCGAGGTCACAGGCCAGGTGGAAGGTGGGGCCTTGGAAAACACAAGGGACTGGGCAGGCAGCCATAGGTAACCAGAGTCAGCCATCTAATCCTTCTGCTTCCCGGGACTGCTGTAGAGAAGGCGGCACTGCAGAGAGCTACAGAGATGGCTGGTTCCAGGAGCGAATCCAGCAATGCTGCTGAGAAAGATTTTCTCACCTCTGCAAGATGGTTTGTTTCTTATAGCCTCCTTCCTTCATAATGAAGGGTCTAGCAGACAAACAGGAGCAAATAAAAGGTTTCATTTCATAGAGTTTATATACAAAAAGAATGCCTTCTTTCTCATTTTAGGCTGATTTGCTGCTAAGGTTTGGCTTTGTTATAGAAAGTTTGCATGGAGTTTCTTTCTTGTGTTAGCCCAATGGGTGCAGGTGCTTTGGCACAGGTTTTCTCTAAGGCTTGCCATTTCTCTGTAATCATCTCAGTTGATAGTTTACATATATTTTGTAGGTTTTTTGGAGGTTAACTTAGTGGGAAATGCCACTGGGAAGGGGAATCAGATTTCTGATGTGGGCCAAGGGCAAGTTAATTTCAAGACTTTTTGAACTTATCTCCTTGCAATGTCATCACTTTTGGAATGAGTACATATGTATGAAAGTGCTGCTGGTTGCATTATGAAGAGCTGAGGTTGAAAACGTCGTGCTTTAGCTTCGATCACTGCACTAGCAGAAAGCTGGAGGAACTGAGCATCTTGTTGTACGGCTGCTTGGAGACCGATTCTCTCAGTGCATATGTCACTACATCCCTGTGCCTGCAAGGCCAGGAGAGTATCTTTCAACAAATGGAGCTAATTATTAAATGAGCTAATGATTATCCAAACCAATTAATGCTCATTCCAATAAATGCTTCAGTGTATCTCAAGATGAGTCTAGAGAATTGTCTTCTAATAAGATGATGGCAGAGCTAGAGTAACTGTGAGTCCTGAAATTGATGGACCTCCCTGAACCTAGGTTTCTTTGTTTGTAATTCGGGTGCATAGTGTTAGCAGTGCTTGTCTCACAGGCTGGTTGTGAGCAGTAACACTACTCATCTGCCTGGCGCAACCCCTGCCCATGTGCATTTTGGTCTGAGTTCCCAGAAAGCTAGGCTGAGGCAGTCTTTCGTGTGAGTTCTTTCAGTAACTCTGGGCATGAGAGCTGCGTGAGAGGACAGGGAGTTACACATGGAGGAGAGTGGGGCCTGTGTGCAAATGTGTCATCAGTTTGGCTATGGCTTAGAACTTCATTATTAGCAAATGAAAATACAAAACATTCAACTGTGAACGTCTGATAAACAGCAAAGAACTTTTACTGTAAGTGTGTACCAGGCATTATTTGGGACATACTGAGAGTAAAAAAAGTCTTTGTCCTTAATATGAAGTTCAGAGTTAACTGGGCATTCCATATTTTATCTGGCAACCCTGTCCCTGCTTCCTGTGACTGCTGCTTGATCTTGTGGGACTGTCTGGGAAATCAAATGAAATCTGTCTTAGGACTGAGTCATTCGTCCCCATCTCCCATGGGTCAGAGTTAGTGTTCCTCAGAGGCTGTAACTTCTCGAAGCCCTTCTTTCTGTGCTGCTCATGAGGGGCTGAATGGGTTCCATTCCACTCTGAGATGTCAGGCAAGAAGCTTGCATGAGGTGCTGTCAACTTGGTCCTGTGTGAGGCTGATCAGAGGGGCAGAGGCAGATATGAGACAAAGAGGCAGAGGGGACAGAGGGAACGTCTAGATAGGGGGTGAGGTATAGTGATTGAGAGCACAGATCTACCCCTGACTAAGGAAGGTTATCCAATGTCTCCATGTCTTGGTTTCCTCTTTTTAAGAATGGAGATAATTAACTGTGTTGTCAAATTTTCCTTAATGAGGCTCAATGTTGTCATCACCTTGTTTATTTGTTGCTCTTCAGCACTGAGAAGAATGATTTTCTGCCCCAATGGTGGTCTTTTATATAATCAGGAGGGAAAGATTTCCAGTGCCCATTGAACGCCAAGTCTTCCTTTGGCGCCAACTAGGAACAGGGGGAACTTGAGCTTTCCACCCCTCACTCTTAGCCAATTGTATGCCCTCCGCCCAGCACCACAGGACCTGTTCAGCTTGATACTGTCAGCTGACACTGAGGTGCCAGTACGTACCTGTGGCTGTAGCAAAAAAAGCTCACGGATTGATCAGAATATAAAATTGTGTGTGTGTTCACAGAGTGATATTAATAACAAGTTTATTCAATTCTGTGGAACATGTTTCTTTGGCCCAGTGCTCACTTCCCAATTCCTCAAGAGGCCTGCCAGAATTTCTAAACTGAAACTGGACCTCAAACAAATTTTCTGGGAAACACTTGCTTCAGTCATTCGAGTCATGCTTCTTCCTCAAAATCTTCTTCCCATTCTCCACTGAGTAGGAAGCTGGCCCCCATGTTCTTGTGGGGCCACTGGCCATCCTCACTGGCTGCCCTGACTGCAGGCTTCACAATGGCTAGTCTTCTGGTCTGTTTCCCTAAGACCATTAAGTCTCAGAGGTGGGAGCCACGTATATTCACCTGGGATCTCTAGCCCCCAGCCTGTGTCCGGCACAGAGAGGGAAGCAGGACTGATTCATGCACCAGGTACAGCGGACACCATGCCCAGGGCCCACAGTATTCTTTAGGAATCCCCCGCCCCCGAAATCTTAAAATCAACAGGAAAAAAGCAACTGTGAGAGGTAAAGAAAAGATTTTAATTTTCTTCATATCAGAAAAAATAAATTTTTAGGACCCAGGAAAATCTATTAATTTATTTTAATGTTGGTTTTTTGTGGGGTTTTTTTTTGTTTGTTTTTTTTTAAGTGAAGAAGGGACCCGAGAAGCCAAAGTGCCTACAGCCTACAAAAGTTATAATGTGGGTCTGGTGTTGAAAGAATAAGTAAACGAATGAATAAATACATAATGACTGTTCAAAAATGCTTTGCAAGTGACAAAGTGCCATGAAAATGCAGCTTATTATTAAAAGCTGACAATTTTATTGCTGCTGTAGAGTTCTCCTGCCCTTTAGGACATTATACTTTAAGGAGTTTAAATTATTTTTTCCCAAATTGAAAGCTTTTCTTAGTCATACTCATACTCTTTCTTCTGATCAAATAAAAGCATTAAGTAGCTTTATATAGAGACTATTTTAGTGTGGGTGGAGAGGTGGCAGTGAGTACACAGAATATCAGAAAAGATATTCCAGTATCCCACATTTAAAAGTGAGCCCATTGTATGAAAAGCTGAGTCTCACAGAAGGTAAACCAGCTTAACTGTTACTTGTTCAAAAAGGGGGATCCTTGAGCCTCAACCTTTCCATATGTACTAGCACACCCCACAACCACGACTCACCTCTGAGAAAGTCAAGCTCAAGTATTTCGGAGGTGAGCTGGTGCTGTATGGTGTTCTTTGAGTTGATCGATAACAAATGAATGTGATCAGTTTCTCTTGTGGAAATACAAACGCTATGATACTGATAGTCTGAATATCTTCCGGGGGGAGGACAATGTTCTGACTGGAAGATCATTTGTGTGGATGATACTCTGGACTTCCTCCTGCTGCCAAAGAGAATCAGACACACCCTTTTCCTGCTGTCTTGAAGAAACTAATAGAGGAATCTTCACTTTCTGAAATTATTCTCAGTAGAAGTCCTTGAAAATGGGAGGGCCGTAGAACGTTAAAATCTGGGCTTCCCTGGTGGCGCAGCGGTTGAGCGCTGCGCTGTGGAGCTGTCGGCAGCGCGCTGAGAGTTCGACACCCGGCTGGGGGGAATCCCACATGGTGCGGCAGACCTCTCCTGCCTTGCCCGCTGCTCCCCTCAGCAGTGTATTTCTGATCTGCCTGTGCTGCTCCCCACTCTGTCTCTGGTGAACCCTCTCGCCGCCCCACGCCTCTGGCCTGTACCCCAGCTTGTATGCATAAATAAATAAATCTTTAAAAAAAAAAAAAAAGAACGTTAAAATCTGAGAGTATGAAATGACAATAGGTGGAAAACTTAAAGGTTTCTTCCCTTTTTTTGGCTCTTCTTTTTCTATAATGTAACTAGATCAGCCTTACAAGAATAAAACAAACAAGAATTATACCTAGAAGCCTCAAGCCCTATTCTAAGCTCTTTATATACTCTTTTTAAAATTGATCTATACAGGAACTGGGGTGTAGACCAGAGGTTTGGGGGTGAGAGGATTCTCCAGAGACAGAGTAGGGAGCAAACCAGGCGGATCCACTGAAGTACACTGCTGAGGGGAGTAGCGGGGGAGACAGGAGAGGTCTGCTGTGCCATGTGGGAAGCTCCCTGGTCAGGAATTGAACTCATGCTGCAGTGGCTGCTGATAGCTTCCTAGTGCTGAGACTTAACCCTCTGAGCCACCAGGGGGGCCCTATATATTTTCTTATTTAGGAGAGAAATTAAATATGATGTGATTTGCAAAAACTATTACGTAGAACTGTGGAGGAAGATAATATTTTTCACCTAAAAATTGGTACAAAAGGAGCCTTGCCAGTGGCATAGCGGTTAAGTGCTGCACTGTGGAGCTGTTGGCAGCGGTGACGCGAGTTTTACATCCGGCCAGGGGATTCCCACATGGCGCAGCAGACCTCTCCTGCCTCGCCCGCTGCTCCCCTCAGCAGTGTACTTCAGTTGATCTGCCTATTCTGCTCCCTACTCTGTCTCTGGTGAACCCTCTCACCGCCCCACACCTTTGGCCTGTACCCCAGCTTGTATGCAAAATTAAATAAAATCTTTACAAAAAATTGGTTCAAAAGCAATATAAACTAGAACAGAAAACTTGTCATGTTGTTCTCTATCTGTCCCAGTTCATTCGTTGTGGGATGTAGGCCAGCTTTTCCATGGTTGGGTGCAGAAGGTAGACAGGAGTTCTTATGAAAACAGACTCTGTGGTCGTGATCATGACCATGAGCAGATTCTCAGGAGATGGGAAGCCCAAGGGCGGAGAGTAAATGGAACAAAAATTTCAAGTAAAGGGATAACAATACCTCTCCAGCCTCTCCAGCTATCCTGGGACTCCATGATAAAATGTCATGATGGACAGCATTTGGGGAAGACTCCTCTGTGTAAGGCACTATTCCAGGTATTTTATGTTAATTAACTGACCTTCCCAAGAGGGTGGGTGTCATTATTACCACCCTCATTTATAAATGAGGACACTGACACAGAGAGAAGCTTAATATCTTGACCAAGATCACCCAGCTGGGACGGCAGATAGGTCTGGAGTCCAAGCCTGGAAGCTACAGAGCCTAATGCGGGGCTCATGACAATTCTAAAGAGTCAGCTCAGGCTTTAGCACTGAGTGTGGGTGAAGAGTGAGTAGTGTGTGCAATATGGAGAGGTGAAGGTGTCCTCCCCGAAATGTAGTTATAAAAATGATAGGCAAATTGATCAAATTTGAGGGAAAAAAAGGAATAGGGACTTATCCTTATTTGACTTGCAGACAATATGTGACTTGAAGCCAGGTGACTTCCTCCAGCATACCTAGTTAGTAAACAGCAGTGCCGAGTTTACCCAAGCAAGCCGGTCCCTGTGTCAATGCACTGAATCATTTTGACACACATACTCTGCGCTTCTGGAGGGCGCCTCCAGCCTGTTTGTGGAGAACAGATATAATAGTGACAAAGAGAGACTGTGAGAAGAGAAAGGAGGTGAAATGATGCTGCATGGGGTGGGAGGAGCGTAGAAGAGGCTCCAGAGAAAGGAGACTGACCATGTGCTTTAGGGAATAATAGGGAGCTCCTGCAGCTGTGCAGCGCCCAAGGAGAGGAAATGAATCAAAAATGGAGAAGGCAGAAAGACTTAACAGAAGCATGGAACAAAGACAGGGAGGCACTGAAAGTGAAAAGGAGAACAAATTATTAAGGGTGCTATAGTATCAGCGCTTCGGAAAACCCTGAACGACCAGTTTTTGGGGGGCCAGTGTTGGATGGACGAGGTGACAGTTGATCATTCACCCAAGGCCTCCTGCTGCCACTGCAGATGGCCACATGCTGCAACACCAGGCGGCCCTCTCTCCGTGGGTTGACACGCATGTGAGGATTGTAAGACGAGGCCCTCCAGGGTCCGTGCACAATAAAAACATTGTACAGGCCTTCTACACATGACTCAGTGAGTATTGTGTGTCTGACTGAAAAAAAAGATCAGCTTTACCTGCAAGTGCTAACGTGTTGGCCAAGTTGAAAGGAGTGCACAATTACATAAGAAATAAAAATACGTGGGGAGCGAGCCGTTTACCACCTTGTATGGGACATGCAGAATCCAGAGAGGAAAAGTGCCAGGTGACTCCTTTGCCAACTGTGAGAATAGCTGTGGTTGGACTGGGTGTTTTGTTTTGTTTTGTTTTTACCCCAGTGTTTGGCAGAGAGTCCTAAACACCAAGTGGGGCCCCTGAACCTTGCCTGACATCAAATTGCATCTCTAATGTCATTCTTGTTTTACTTTGTTTGAGAAGGACTGGATAACAACAACGGGTAAAGAGAAAGAGCAATTAAAAGTTTGTTTTATGTACAAATGTTATGCACTATGCCTACAAGAAAGAGTGTAATGTTTAAAAGTGGGGACCCTGGGGCTATGCTTAAGGCCAAGCCTTGGCTCCACCATGTTTTAGTGGCATCTTAGAGAAGTTGCTAAATCTCTCTGAGCTTTATTTTTTTCACCTGTAAATGGGCATAATAATAGGACCAGTGTTAGAAAGTTCTTGTGAGAACTGTTATGAGATAATGCAGCCAATAGCTTAGCACAGAAAGAGCACAGTGTGGAGTAAGCATTAGCAAGTATTACCTTCTGTAAAATGGGCCACATAACCTTTCCCTCCTTCCCTTAAGGAATGGGAAGGATAAAACAAGTTAGCAAAATGAGAGCTCTTTGAAAAGTTCTTATTAATGTATATTTTATATTATATAGTATAGAGTAAAAACAAAATTGAATGCAGAGAAAACTTGGATTCTGGTCTCTGGACCCTTTATGTCTTCATCATTTAAGGAATGGATTAAATGAGGTCCTTTTTAATGTCCCTTTCGGCTTTGATATCCTGGTAGTCTGGTGGCCTTTAATCCTTCTGTCTACAGCAGGAAGACAGAGATCCTGGCTCTGAGGGTCTTGTAGCTGTAGCCCACTACTTGCTGGCCCGTCAGGTCCCCGTCAACTCAAAATAAAAATTGCTCATGTATACCTGGGAAGATGTCCCAGATGCTTCAGGTGGAAAAGGCAATTTGAAGAACTATAGGTAATTCTATTGCATAAACATTCTGACATAATTTTTAAAAATATAGATTTGTATATGCAGGGGATTATCTTTTGGGCAGGATTGGGAGAAATTTTATTTTTTGTGTTTGAACATTGTACTGTGAGCATGTTTTATTTAATAATCCAAATAATAATAATGAAGATATAAACACATGTTCATTGCGAACAAGTTGGAGGAAGAAAAAGAAAAAAAAATCACTTATAATTTACCCAGCCTGGAAATAATCACAATTAACATTTGCATTTCTGTCTTTTCAGTATTTTTTTCTATTTGTGTTTGTCACCTAGAAATATGCATATGTATTTACAAAATGGAACAAGTTGTCCATACTCTTACAATTTGCTTCATTTGACAATATAGTGTTTATATGTTTCCATGTCATTAAAGTTTCTTCTATAATCTACAGCCTGATTTTAGCTTGTCTTTCCATCCTGTATGTTACCCACCGTCTATGGCTGCACATTTTGGCTGATCTTAGTTTTCTCCCATTGTGAGAATTGACAGGCTTTTGGAGAATAATGAAAAGCTGAAATGTTTGGCTTGGTTTCTCTCTTTGGGTAGAGCCTGCTGCTCTGTCTTTTCTTCCTCCTCTTTGTATCCTTTAGCTTTTGGGTGGAGGCCCAGAGAGCTCCACAAGGGGTGGTGTGTGTTTAAGAAACTCAGCTAAAGAAACAAACTGATCGCAAAGAGCCCTGAACCCAGAGTGTGGGGGAAATGCTGAGCATTGTAATTGGCCTAATGTTGCTCCCAAGAGAGATGCCATCTCCCCAGGTCTCCAGAGTTCTGGCAGAGAGTTTCACTTTTCTCATCCAGCTGACGACAGACAAATATTCCTCACTTCAACAGTTATGTGAAACCCCCCAAATGTTCCATCAAATCCTTCAAACACTCACTGTAAATGCCTACCAGTTCCTCTATGAAGACGACAAAGCAGGATTGATGCATCAGTAAATCGGGACCGTAGGCTTAGGTTTTATCCAAAAAGCCTCTTCGGCAGCCCTGGACCCTATCCCCGAGCCAGGCTTCAGTCCGGCGGTGACTCAGGAAGGAATGCCACGGACGGACAAGCCTCAGGCTTGCCAGGGAATTACTCAGCACATGCCAACAAGTAACCTCATCCGATAATCAAACGCGAGCCAATCTGTGAATGCTTTGCGTAACAGCATATTTGGATTTGGGGCTTAGCTTTCAGAGCTTGAGTTTCACGTTTGCCTGAGCATACTCCCAGTCTCCCAGGGCCCTCCTGTGTGCCCTGCCTCTGCTTGCAAGTGGAGAGCAGCGCTTCCAAGAGCCAGAGAACTCCAGAGGCAAAGCAGCGTGCTGCCAGGGTTCAGCTGTCTCTCACCGGTCAGCACTCCCCGTTCTGCCAGCTCGCCTGCTCCACACGCCCTGTTTCTTACCAATAGGCCAGCAATGTGCGGGGTGGATTCCTCCTTTGGCTCTTGGGACACTAAATGGTCATTGCTGGCGCTGTTAGGGTGGTCGATGACCCTTACCAACAGCATGAGAGAGATTTTTTGACTGACAGCTGCTGATGGAACAACATTCAACCTGGGTTTTGGTTATAGGAATTGGCAAAGTATTACCGCATCAACAGACAGGTGGGCTGTCCAAGGGCCTCAGAAAAGGCAGGCCTTATAAATGCTAAGGCCCTTTACTCCTGATCCTGGCCTTTCTGCGGATATTCTGAGAGTCAAGAAACTAATGGATTTAATTCAGGATCCCCCACAGTGGTGACACCCTTTCTGCTTTCCTACACAGAATTGCTGCAGAATGGTGGCCACAATCTGGGGTCTTAACCTGGAAGCCAGGGCCAACTGACATGCTGGTCTAGCCACCTCATCAGCACTGACTCGAATGCGGGTGAGTGCTTGGTTGTGTACTCAAGGTGACAATGAGTAGGAGATAAAGGCTAGTCAATGTCCTTATTTGTAATCCTTCCAATGAAGAAGCCATTTACATTCAAACTCCAAGCAGGGAGAAAAATTGTTCCCACGAGACAGGGTTTTTTAAATGCCCCTTCCCTTGCCACAGGCTCAGGGAAGGCACTCGGGTCTTGAAAGTGGGGCAGACAAGGCACAACTGCCCAGGCTCTGAGGCAAGAGGCACCAAAAAGCCCAAAAGGCCTCAAACAACAAGGACAGCGCCTGATAAGAGGACAGGTCACCGTCTGTGGGTTCACCCGAGTGAACATTTGCAAGGGACCTCAGGCTACAGGAACAACAACAAACATGGGGTTTATTTTACAAATAGGGGAAACAGAGAGCTCACTGCATCCTCAAGGGGCCAGTTATCCCATCAGAGTCGTCACCGGTGACCAGAAGTGCTGGCCTGCACTCGCCAGTAGTGATGCCCACCCTGGTCCCTCACCAACAGCTATGTCTGGGACACCAGGCCCAGGGCCTCTGGGGCTCCTTTCAGGCAACGTCAGAGACAGGACTGGAGGCCCTGTCTCTGACAGAATCCTTCGGGTTCTTTTCCCTCCTCGGAGGGTGGCTGCTGGATACTTCTTTTCCTCCCTGGAGGCCAGGCGTGGAGTCTTCCTCTTCTTTCTTCGGAGTCTGGAACCGCCTTCTCTCCTCTGCAGGAAGCTGGCACCGTCGTCGTCTTCTGGGGCTGGTGTCCTCTCTCCCTTCTCTGTCTGCTCTCTTCTCCCCAACTCTCTTCTGCTTCTCCGGGGCTCGTGTTTTCTCTGGAACTTGCTTCCTCTCTCAGGCTTCTCTGCTCTTCTCTCCTGCTTTCCCTGCCTTCTCTCTGCCTCTGCTCTCCTGCTTCTCTTCTGCTCTCTTCTCCCCCGACCCTGGCTTCTCTCTTTTAGGGAGCCCTCCTCTAAGTCTGACTGGCACCACTGACTTGTGGGGAAAAGCATGCTGCAGGAGACACACTTGTTACTTTAAAGGTCCATTAACAACAACAAATTTGTTTGGGCAGAGGAAGGGTGCAGGAAATATACTTGCTACGGTAAAGGCCAAGGGCAAACTTGTGTGGAGCTGCAGGGTAAACAAGACCCCACTGCTCCTGTGGCTCCCATTGCTGAGGTATCTGCCCGGTGACAGTCTCCCCAGGAGAATGTGAGTGCGAACACAGAGCACCCAGATTGGAGATGCCAAGGACTGCAGCCTCACTCAGCAGCCACTGAATTAGAGGACCCAGAGCCTTCCCAAGGAATTAGCTGACAAGGACTCTGTACCTAAACATGGTACTTCAAAAAAGAAATGATTCCATAATTAAAGATTCTGAAGAAAAAGGCTGACATTCCAACACAGACTTAATAATAAGACCTCCAGGAATGCTCAAAAGTTCTCCAGAGTAGGTGTGAACAATCAGATTTCCCTTGCCTCCTCGGTCAGGGATTCCTACAGTTCTTTAAAAGGGAGCAAATGAAGTTTGTTATGTGAACCCGTTTATATATAATATGCTTGTTACGAAGTATGGGTTCAGTCACTCTCAAAACAAAAACATTTGTTTTCCCCCAGAACCTTTCTAACTTTGTTAACTCTAGATATATTCGGGCTGGGTGGAATCCTGACTGTGTCTCTAGTTTTGCCATGGGCTCAGAAAGTAGAGGATGCCCAGTTAAGCAGTTATCAATGTTTTCTAGAAACTGGATACTTGCAACTGGATACTAGTAACCAGACACTTGCAAGTCAAGGTCGTGATGAAAGGGAAATTTCTTTCATAGTAAAAAGATACACTATTTTGGGGCCTCCCTGATGGCGCAAGGGGTTAAGACTCAGCACTATGAAGCTATCCAGAGCCACTGCAGCGCGAGTTCCATACCAGGCCAGGGAGCTTCCCACAGGGCGCAGCAGACCTCTCCTTTCTCACCCACTGCTCCCCTCAGCAGTGTATTTCAGTTCTGCTCTGTTCAGCCTGTTCTGTTCCCCACTCTGTCTCTGGTGAATCCCCTCGCTCCCTTCTCCCCCCCACCTCTGGCCTACATCCCAGCTTGTATGCCTAAATAAATAAATCTTTAAAAAAAAGATACACTATTTATCCTTTACAAGTGCAAGAGTAAAGTCAGTAATTATCAATGCTTTATCGGTAGTTATAAGTCTCCAAAGCCTCAACAAATCGAACCCCCACTACTTACATGTAAGAACATAAAATGTGGCTTCCAGTGGCAATAATAAAAAGAATGATTAAATTTAGAAAATCCTCTGTATAGTTCCTCATGGAAATTAATCAATCCAAACTCTCCGAATTATAAAGACAATTTTCAAAGATTTAAAGGGTGCGTTTTAAAGAGCTATTTCTTTTATATGAATTGTGTGAAGGTTATTAAATGCTTTAAAATAGGACATGTGAGGCCACTTCAAACTCACAAAGACTGTGGAGCTCGGAGTGAAAGTTCAGATGTTTGGCCCCTGCTGTTGAGTTCTCACACTTGTGGGGAAGGAGCCTGACCGTGGAAGGATCCAGCAGAACCTCAGGCTGGTGCTGTCCTTCTTGGCAAATCCCAGCAGCCTCTGCAGTTAGGCATAGGGCCGAGCCCTGATTCACCACACCTGACTGCAGCACTGGTTTCACTGGCAGGCAGGGCTGTCCCTGGGTCCCAATAGGCAGGGGCATGGGGACCCTCGGGGCATCTCCCAGTCATGTTGCCATAAAAGGCTCTGTAGGGTGTTCTCAAAGCTATTAAATTTCCAACCGCTTCCCTTCCATTTAACGTAACCCTACAAACTTGAGCAGCTATCCATTACAAAACTATCCCATGTCTCACTCTGCGATTTATCAGCTTTTAAAATTTTTTTAAAGGTTTATTTATTTATGCATACAAGCTGGGGTACAGGCCAGAGGCGTGGGGCAGCGAGAGGGTTCACCAGAGACAAAGTGGGGAGCAGAACAGGCAGATCGACGGAAATACACTGCCAAGGGGAGCAGGGGGTGAGGCAGGAGAGGTCTGCTGTGCCATGTGGGAAGCTCCCTGGCCAGGGACTGAACTCGTGCTGCAGTGGCTGCGGATAGCATCATGGTGCTACGTTTAACCCGTTGTGCCACCAGGGAGGCCCTCAACTTTTTTTCTTTGACTTGCTCACCTTCTAATGATTGGACCACCCCTTCAGATTCCAGGGATCAATGCTTATTTTATTTTTCCAATCCAGTTACCAATAAGGAGTCTATCTTCTATAAATCAATGCGTAAGATGAATTTTCTCAGCTCCTCCTCCTCGAGGAAAAAAGGTGGGTGGGTGAATCCCACGTGTTTCTGTTTACACTTACCTTAGGAGGAACAGCTACCTACACTGGTGCTGTGTCTTCTCCCAGAAGGCTCTGCTCCAAACAGAGTAAAGTTAGGAGTAAAGGTTGCCATGGTTATCATCTCTGTTTTGTCCATAGTGTAGGAGGGAAAGTCACTTCACAATTTAGAGGAATCCCGGGGGACTTGGAAAAACATTAGTTCACAACATACATTTTTTTAAAAGTGTCATCAAGGACAGCAGTGTGCAACTAGTATTGTCATCTGTGTGCACCTAGATGGAACACTGGCTCTGCTTTCTTAGATGGCTATTTGTTCCCCACATTTAGGATTCATTAGGACTATCTCAGATAAATCTTTGACAAGGGCAGGAGGAGGAGGCAAATCATGGCATGAATATGGAAAAGGGTTGAGGAAGGCAAGTTTTATTATTTAAAAGTGTCAATAGTTCTTACTCTTTTTTCCTGGGTCTGCCACCTTCTGTCTGTGTGCCTCAGTTTCCTCAATGATAAAAATGGGACATTAAAAGGGCCAAGCTCAGGGAGTTATGGATTACTTTTTTAAGTGTTTAGAGCACTGCCTGGTACAGAGTAAGTGCTACCTAAATGTCACCCACCTTTATTCATATTCTGCTCAAAACTCAAGAGCTAGGGCTGGGTCTTTGGAAGAAGAATTCTTCACATCAACATCATCATCACACATCATTAAAAAGATTTTGAAGAGGGCCGATTGACACTAAACTTCCCCTCCTCTTTTCACTGCTATCTCCTTCTGCCTTCCTGAGGCTCATTATCTTTCCTTTATCTATTCTATGCCTTAGATAATTTATCATGCTACTACTCCCAAGGGAATGTGTATTTTAACAGGGATCAAAATTCAAAGTGAAAAAGTGTCACTTGGTGCAAGTACAGAAGGGGAGGGTAGAAGGATGTTTCTAAAACTCCTTAAATCACACCCCAAATGTGGTTGTTTCATCCATCAACCAGTGAAACAGACTCTGGCAGGAAGTCACTTGTACTTTTCACTAATTGAGGTCCTGCCCTTGGAATCTTGCAATCTAAAAGAGAGAACTTTGATCCAGAGTGATAATAAAACAAGTAAGTAATTAAAGCCCAGCAGGTGTGGACCGAGAGCTCTCCTGCCCCTGGTATCAGCATGGGGGTGCTGGGCACCCTAAGGTGGAACAAGACTTTCTGTTTGGCTTCAAGAACTTCACATTTTATTGGAAGGACAAAGCTATCAGATGGTGATAAGGAAATGTGTGTGAGTAAAAGGAAAATAAGTGTTTTGACAGCAAACAGCCCGAGGAGTTTAGAAAACAGGAACATTTCTCAAGAACTTGAAAGCAGTGAAGGTCTTTCGAAAGGGTTAGTTGTACATTGCCTGGAGGCCAAGGTATGAATGGGGAAAACGACATAGCCCAGCCCTTCCAAGCTCCATCCCAGGGTGCTTCCCTGAAGAAAAAGGGGAGCCGAGTGTCTATGACTCATTCTCTTCCACTTGACATCATCTTCAGATTTTCATTGAACTTTTCCTTTCCACATCAGACACCCGTAGTTCTTGGGTGGTCTACCACACCACTTCCTGCCAAGTCTCAGCTACTCCACTCTAGGTAGGGGATTAGGGGTACTGGATCTTATTTCAAAAGAAGAGGGGAAATTGAAACCAGAAAGGCTCTGCAATGAACTCGAAGAGGTCCTTTTTTTCAACTCCAACACAGGTTTCCCAAAGCTGCTATCTTTTTTTCCTTTTTGGTAAGAGTTAACCATTCAAAATGGAAGTTGTTTTATAATTCGATCTAGTTATGCACACACAGCCCATTGATGTTGACAAATAGAGACCAGATGGAAATAACACACTTGAGTAAAACATGGAACAACTAGCAGGAGCAAAAGCAAACTATTTCACTCCCTACCACCCAACTCACTATCTCATAAGAATGCCTCCCATTTCATAATAAGCAAGAAGAAAAACAATTTTTAATGGGAGTACTAGGATGTTTCAAATGGTCTTAAAATGACAGCAGTGGTAAAATGCCATACAAACAACCGAAAAAGTGACTTCAGAGTTATTTGGAATTAGGCATGCATCCCTATGAAAGGGTTATAGGCACCTCCAGTTCCTGAAGAATGAATGACTTACAGTGGGAAAGCAGATTCTGAATGGAAGGTCCTGAGTCAGTGATTCATAATCAGGTGTCTGCAAGAAGACTTGGTTCTTTGCAATTTTTTGAGTAGGGGGTGACTGAACATGGTGAAATTTTATGACATTCCCTGCGCACCGGGTATTTGAATTGTTTAGGAGATACAGCCAAGAAATTTGGGGTTAAGTTCTAATATGAAACAGTGAAGGTGCTATTTTCTGTGAAAAAAGTAAGTTTCAGTTGAGTGAAAGGAGGTAGGTAACGTACATGAGTTCCCAGTAAGCCCCTAAACTTCTGAACTGACTACCATTGCGGCCTGTTTTCCTCAAAGCCAGTGTTTACGAGCGACCGTGTGATCAAGAGATTGAGGTTTTGGCTAGAGAAGTGGGTCAAACTTCCTACTTTTAGAATAATTCTTAAATATATATATTTTTTTTAAGATTTTTTTTTCAAAGATTTATTTATTTTTATTTATACATACAAGCTGGGGTACAGGCCAGAGGCGTGGGGCGGCGAGAGGGTTCACCAGAGACGGAGCGGGGAGCAGAACAGGCAGATCAGAAATACACTGCTGAGGGGAGCAGCGGGCAAGGCAGGAGAGGTCTGCCTCGCCATGTGGGATTCTCCCTGGCCGGGCGTCGAACTCGCGTCACCGCTGCCGACAGCTCCACAGCGCAGCGCTTAAACGCTGCGCCACCGGGGAGGCCCCTAATTCTTAAATATTAATGCTTTGGTGAGGGGGATGTCAGATTCCAGATTCCAGGACAGTGGGACCTGTGAAACTTAATAAGAAAGCACTGGAGAATCTCACAGAAGGAGCTCAGAGTTTCGGTCAACATTCATTCCACGAACTACTGAGCACCTTCTGGAGATTTCAGGTTTGTGTCTAATTCTGTCCCAGTGCTAAATGGAGAAGATTTCACCCAAATGTTTTTCTGGATTCTAGTTTTCCTAACTTAGAGTATTGTTATCTCTTTCCCCCCAACTTTTCATTTTATTCTCAGTCTCCTATTATGAATATTGCTGAAGTTAACCCCAAGTCCTTTCTTCAACAGCTTCAGCTCATTGTCTCCCTTCCTGTTGCTCTTAGGAGAAACAAGAAAGGCACTGATATTGCTGTTCTTAGATCTCAATTAAACTTGTCCTTAATCTTCTACTTTGTAGACTAATAACCCAGCATTGCAGTTTTCCTTCAAAAAAGCTAATTTCACAACCATTTCCACGTGCCAATCTTAAGATTTACAAATGTTTAGAAGTGCCTTCCACATTACCATACAGATATGGCCGCACTGAGATAAACAGTGTACTTATTCATAAAGTTACTGCTGTTTGTGTTGAAGCCCCTGCACCCTCGGCGGTCATGGCATTGCGTTGCGGTAGGTTTCTCTCCTCTTGTGAACCTGGAGCCTGGAAGGAGGTGATAGCTGGTGAGTTGGACTAATAAGATGCAGCCTCACACTGATTAAACGTTCATTTTCTTGGGGAAATGGCTGACAGGAGCAGGATAAAGTTGTAAGGAAGCTTGTAGCAATTTCCCAAATCTACCATGACCAGTGAGCTTTATTTGTGTGCTTAGAGCTATTATTAGCAAGACAATGGCTGGAAAATGTAGCAGGGAGAAAATTAAGAAATGACAGACTTGTTTTTTAAAAGGAAGAGAGAAGCTGCTTTTGGTAAGTTTTTCCAAGCAAAATTTTCACTTTGGCAAGATACATCCTCTAAATGTGACCCCTGGGGAAGGAAAATGAAACAGGTAGGGTGAGCCCCAGTTCTCTGCTCAGAGAGAGGCTTATACTGCAGGGCCCTTTACAAGGGATGGGAAGGGCAGATTTACAGCACAGCGCAGTGCTCCCCTAAAATGCTCAAGTCACCTGTGACCATGGTATAGGGGCTGGTGGGGTGGGGGTGGGGTATGTGTAGGGAGCAGAGGGAGCAATTGTTTTTAAAGAGTGACGGGAAGAACTCCACTAGGGCAGTGATGTCCCACCCAGCAGCCACTGGCCACACATGGCTACTGAACACTTGCAAAATGGTTGGTCTTACTGAAGTATCTGTACGTGTAAAATACACATCCAACTTCAAAGAGTTACTATGAAAAAAGAAGGCAAAAGATGCCATTTTAAAGATACACGACATGTTGAAATGATAATATTTTGGATCAGCCAGGCAAAGTAAAAAATATTAAAGTGAAATACTACAACATGGATGAACCTTGAAAACATTATGCGAAGTGAAAGAAGCCAGACACAAAAGACCACACTTTGTATGATTCCACTTACATGAAATGGCCAAGAGGCAAATCCATAGAGACAGAAGGTAGATTAGCGGTTGCTTAAGGGTGGGGGTTTGGGAGGCAATGGGAAGTGAGTGCTAATGGGTATGGAGTTTCTTTATAGGGTGATGAAAATGTTCTAAAATTGATTGTGGTGATGGCTGCCTAACTGTGAACCTCCTCAATTGTGCACTTGGAATGGGTGAATTGCATGTTGTGAAAATTCTTTTTTTTTTTAAGATTTATTTATTTATGCATACAAGCTGGGTTGTGAGCCAGAGCTGTGGGAGTGGTGAGAGGATTCACCAGAGACAGAGTGGGGAGCAGAACAAGCAGATCGACTGAAACACACTGCTGGGGGGAGCAGCAGGCGAGACAGGAGAGGTCTGCTGCGCCATGTGGGGAGCTCCCTGGCCAGGTATCGAACTTGTGCTGCAGTGGCTCTGGGTAGCTTCATAGTGCTGTTCTTAACCCGTTGTGCCACCAGGGAGGCCCTGTTACGTGAATACTATCTCAATAAACTTGTCTAAAATAAATTTGGATGCAAAAATCCCCTTAATTTTATCTGTTTCTTTTAACCTTTATAAAATGTGGCTACTTGAAAACTTAAAATTACCTAAGTGGCTGGTGTTGTATTCTGTTGAACCTGTTTGGCAAAGGTGACTCAGGATGAAGGAGTTGCAGACACTGTGGGCTAGTGGCACCCAGAGAGAAAACCATCAGCTCAGGGCAGAAGAGCAGTGAGAATGCTTGTCTTTGGTGTGGGACAAGAAGGAATGCAGAGTGAGGGAGAACCTGGCCTAGAAGGTTGGAGGGGTTTGAGGATAAGGGTAAAACTTCAGGTCTGAGGCAAACTTTTGCATCAAGTACCAGCACATTGGAGTCCTGGCAGACCAGAACTTCTCACCCTCAGGCAAATATTCTGTGTTCTGTCACCTCTCTAGAAGAACTCTTACTGGTCAAACCGTGGGCAAATCTGTCTCACCTTTCACAGGTGGCTGCCCCAGCTGCTCTGGCCAGGGGCTGGCGACATATGGGGCAGAAAGGATCCACATCTTGACCCATGTGTAACATACCTGCATCCAGCATAGGTGAGCCGCCAGCAACAGAGAGGGGCTCTGGCCTTGTCTTGGGGGATGGAAACTTCTCCAAGGAGTATTAACTAAGGGAGTGTGTCTGATATGTTGATGAAAAACCATAAACAAAGCCTAGTTAGTGGAGACCTGGCTGGATGCAGTATAAAAGGGAACATTGGGCACCTTCTTGGCACCTTCTCTCCAGTCTGGGTTTCTTTCTGATTCAGTTTCTCTTCATCCCTTGAAAAGCACAATAATATTTCAAAAGATGCAGTTTGGTAATTTTTTTTTAAAAAAGATTTATCTATTTATTTATTCAGACAAGCTGAGGTGTAGGCCAGAGGTGTGGGCGGGTGAGAGCATTCAACAGAGACAGAGTGGGGAGCAGAACAGGTGGATTGACTGAAACACACTGCTGAGGGGAGCAGTGGGTGAGGCAGGAGAGGTCTGCTGCGCCATGTGGGGAGCTCTCTGGCCAGAGATTGAACTCATGCTGCAGTGGCTGCAGCTAGCTTTATAGTGCTGACACTTAACCCATTGTGCCACTAGGGCGGCCCTGCAGTTCGGTAATTTTGATATGAAAGCTGCAGTTAGGGCTTCCCCAGAGAAAAGATCTCATGACTTGTTTCTGGAGACCATACTGATGAATGGACTGAAGGGTGGATTGGGGTGAATTAGCTAGATCAATTGTAACCCCATAGCCTCTTTCTGAAGGAGGGGTCAGTAGCTTAGAAAGGAGGAGAGACAACCAAATACACTGTATTTAATAGTGACTGTTTAAAGTTTAAAATCATGAGTATTTGACATTATTCTTCCTTATCTGAGTTGCGTCCTGACATGTACTCCCACTGCAGTAAACATCGGTTTTGCTCATGACTGACTGAGTGTCGGGTTTCAGTGGGCAGGGTAGGTGACAAGCAAAGAAAATGGGGAGGCAAAGTTCATGAACCCGGGAGTATTGGCTGCAAAATAATACCTCTTGCTTTCTTGCCACAGTATAGTAACAGCAGAAAGTTAGCCACGTGCAATGAAGGCTGTGGGATGCAGATGAGGGCATCTTCTGTGTGACTGCAAGCTCTTGAAGGGCAAGGATGACAAATTTTTCATGTCCGGATCTCCACCATGGGACCTGGCACAGGCTGAGTGCTCAAGGAATATTCATAGCATGGGTGGGTAGATGGGTTGATGGATGGCTATGGCACATAGCAGATAAGTGTTTGATATTTGTGTTACGTAATGGTTTAATGTTGGGGTGGTGTATGGTAAGGAGGAAGAATTGAATGATTTCATTCATGTAACAGGGAAATAAATTCTGAAAATGTTAAACTAAAGCAAAAATAATTGTACATCACATATTTGGCTTTGTCATTCATGTAGCTTTTTCCAAAGAGTGTTTAGATATGTTGAGTAAGAGGAAGGGTGGAAAGGGTGAAAAGCCTTGGAATTACAGCTCATGGGCCTCTGTCTCTGAATCTTGTAAAATGCAAACCACTTAGGAGTGGACGAATGACTTAATGGTGATGTTGTCATCGTTGTTTCCTTTTCCAACCCCACTGCTGGTGTGGTTGGCATATCGTCAAGAGGGTGAGATCTCCTCATTCTTATCTCCTGAGTCAGGGAGCAGAAGATGGTGAAAAATTTGTTCAAAAAGCCTTTGAAGAGCCCACCCTTTGTCCCTGCAAGCTGAGACAACCCTTTCTGACCAAGAGTCCTGTTCTGTAAGTGAGCTGGCTTTTTCTGTTGTTTGTTTTGACAATTAACAACCCATATTTTAAGTCAAGGTCCTTAAAAATCAGGATACAGAGGAGTGTCCATTTTCAGATCTTATATAACAGCCCACAAGACTCAACTGGAATATTAGAAGGCAGGGAACTTCAAAAGAGGCAGAACCATAGGTTATTTTGAGATATAACTTACTTTCTAAATATTCTGTGAAGCTCTCTTTCGTGGGTCCATGGGAACCAGTAATCGAGGTAGACATGAGCCCGGCAGGGTAAGTTAAGAAAGCAGCATTCTTTAAGGAAAACATTTTCTGTAAAATCATGACAGGATGTGCAGGTGCAGCTGAGTGAGCCTGAGGCACCCGGGCTCCCTGAAATGGGCCCAAATTCCTGGGGTCCATACCCAAGTCACTTCTGTTCATGGAACTGTACTATGACTCAGAAGCACCCGGCAGCAGCTGAAAGGAAGTGATGTGGCAACTGTGTCCATAAATGATGGTTCTATGTTGGAACTGAAAATTCATTTAAAAATATGCCGTTGTATTTTACAAAGACTCTGTAAGATTTTAAAAGCATGTTTAGCATTCCAAGTATTTTCCTTTCTGTGTCTTTAGAGACTGTCTCTGAGAGTGATGTTTTGTTTATTTAACATTTAATCAAAAAGCGATTTGGACCCCTCCAGTGTTCGAACAACAGCTTCAGTAGCTTTGCTTCTTTGCATTTAGTTCGAGAACAGAAACTTCAGCCAGACAATTTGATGTCTGTAATATGTACTAAAAGATCAGCTGGTCTAACTTTACAGGGCTAATAAAAGGGAAGAATTTTCCTGTGCTCAGGTCTTTTATGAATTATAAATAACCACTCACTTTGGAAGATAGCACATCATAAAATTTTTTTTTCACAAATATGCACAAATCCATTTTAAGATCCAAGGAAAAAGATGTTTGAAATTCTCAGATGTACTCAGTTTTGATTTCGTGGGGAAACATGTTCTTTTACCATATGGATGCTTTTAAGGGGGCCTTCAGCTGGGGCTCAATAATGACACCCCAGTGGCTAAATAAGGGATTTCTTTCCTTCTAACATTATTTCTCTGTTATTAAAGGTGGAAAAACCTTCCACAAATAGTATACTATTAGAGTGCTTTAGGGGGTATCCTGGGAATCAAGGTTATGTGTCTGCTCCAGAAATACTGTCTGTAATTATCATTCCTCTGTGGCTCTGAGGATGCAGGCTTGGTGTTTTCATTAATTTCTGGATTCTACAAGTCTGGAGTGTGTGCCTGCTCTTGATATTCAATATTTTACAGTAGGAGTTTATTTTATTTTATTTTTTTTAAGGTCACAGGTCTCTTTCCCTCACTTTCTCTCATAATAACTATTTCCTGGCTTCTTTTTTCTGCTAAAATAAAATGGTATAAAAGACTAGATTTGAGAAGGAAAGAAGCCAGATATGAGATTCTCCCAAATCTAAGCTTTCAGACATCCTTTTTAAAATCTGCTAACAATGAATATTAAAAGATGACACCTGGGCTCAATCCAGGTTTTGGCTCTGATGAATAAATCTATCGAACAGCTGAAAAGGGTCTGAGGGCCTGACTAGCACCTTGATTTTTTTCTCTAGTATTTTATTTTGAGTGTTTCCAAATATTTGCAGTATACTGTTTGATATATAAAACAGCCCAGATTAGTTTCACCAATTTTAGAATTTCATATAAAAGGAAACAAAGCATATTAACTCTTTGTGTAAGACTTCTATCATTCAGCATACTGTTATTGAGATTTAGTCTTGTTACCATGTGTAAAGTAGTTCACTCCTCTGTATTGATCAGTAGTACTCCATTGTGTTGTGACTGTTCAACCATTTGTTCATCCCTTCACCTGTTCTCAGAGACCTGGGCTCAATCCAGGTTTTGGCTCTTAGGAATAAAGCAGTGGGGAACATTCTTATCAAGTCTTTTTATAGACCTGCTTTCATTTCTTTTTTTTTAAAAGATTTATTTATTTTTGCATACAAGCTGGGGTGCAGGCCAGAGGTGTGGGGCGGTGAAAGGGTTCATCAGAGACGGAGTGGGGAGCAGAAAAGGCAGATCCACCGAAACACACTGCTGAGGGGAGCAGTGGGGATGGCAGGAGAGGTCTCCCCTGCCAGGCATCGAACTCGGCTCCACAGCTGCTGACAGCTCCACAGCATTGTGCTTACCCGGTTCCACCACTAGGGAAGCCCGACCTGCTTTCATTTCTTGGGAAAAAACCTCATTGACTAGTTGCTAAATCACAGGATCAATATATATTCAGTTTTAAAGAAATCGTTAATTCCTTTTCCTAAAGTGGTTTGTTATTTTATATTCCCGCCAACAATATTTGAAAGTTCCAGTTGCTTCACTTTTAGTGTTGTAGTCTTTTTTATTTTAAACCATCCTGGTGAGTGCAGTGACATGTTATTGTGGTTTTTATTTGTATTTTCCCATTAAGTGATAAAGGGCCTGTTTCATGGGCTTATTTGCCATTCTTTTGTGAAGAATTTGTTCAAATATTCTGTTCATTCAAAAATTTTGTCTTTATTATTGGGTAGGAGGTTTTTATCCTGGACATCAATACTTTGTCAAGATTGTGTTTCAGAAATATCTTCTTCCAGCCCATAGGGTGCCTATTCATGTTTTTAATAGACTCTGTTGATGAGTTTTTTTTTTTTATTTTGATGAAGTCTGACGTCAATTTTTTTCTTCGCAATTATTACTTTCAGTGACCTAAACAAAGCACAAAGACCTTAATAGTGTTCCCAAAATCTATTGTAGACTGAAAAAAAAGTCAAAGCTGCATTGGTTCATTGTAATAGATGTGTTTGCCTCAAACAGTACCCATATCTGTGCATATTGGGAGCCTTGAGGAAACCTGGTGATCTATAAATGATCTCAAAAGCATTCCCGATAATGAAGCAATTTCTAGACTTCCCTTTTCTCTTTGCTTTATAATAGCAAAGCTGTTTTGACAGCTGGAAAGAGCTGTCACCAATAAAATCACTTGGGCATGGCCTTGTTATGGAGTCAAGTCAACTCTTCTGCTGTGAACATCAAAAATCAGTTTTTATACATTACATTATTGAGAGGCCATGTTTTAAATGGTTTGGATATGTGCTATGAATCAATGAAAAGTCTACCCTGGAAAGATTTTTAAAAATTAAACTAAAAGGAAGAAATCTCAGGAAGACCAAAGTGACAGAGATGACATGGGGCAAAATTAAGAGCAGATTGAAAAGGGGAATCGACAGCAATGAAAGAAAAGGAGGACTTCGAAAAATGGAGCCCAGCTGAAGGGACATGGTGATTCCTCCAACCTGTTTGTAGGATGTGCATTGAAACTTTCCCCAAGACTGCACCCCAAGACTGTTTGCCAACTGCTCTGCTTGTCAGTGAAGCTATTTGTCAGTGAAGCTGTTTGATTTGTACCTTTTGTTCCTTTTTAGGAACAAAAGGACACTGAATATAGACATGACATTTTGAAAACTAAACTCATATCTTTTTTCACCCCAACTTCATTGTTGTTCTCTCCTACTTTCTCTTAGACACTTTCTTGAGGGTGCAGGTTGAATGTGGTCTTTCTAACTTTCAAGCAAACGCCCTTGAGTGTCCCTCCCTCTCCGATTTCATCTTATCCTAGTGGTCATTAGTGTTCCACAGTTGCTTACTTGGTTGTGATTTACCCTGGGCCTTTTGTTTCTACTTTTTATCATTAGAATTTCTCCATTTATTACAACCCATGATTCAGAAAAGCAAAGTGGTGAAATTTAAAATGGATAACCCTAACTGATTGCATGTTGAAATTAGCAGTCAATTTTCTGTTTTCCATTGATCCAGTAGGTTTTTATAACCTACTATTTTGGTTACAGCCTTTATGATTCTCATCCAAAGTTATTTTGAAATATAAACTATGACGAGAGGGCACCAATTTGCAAAGCTCTGGGCAGTTCTAACCCTGGAGAATACTCTCTCATGACTACGTGGGTGTGCCCGCTATGTTGAGAAAGGATCTATATAATGATGAATCTTCGAACCCACCAGGCTTCATCCTGTGTATGAAGATTAGATGAGAGTGGTAAGTTTTTCTGGCCTCCTGATTCTGTTTCTGAATAGAGTAGGACAGGAAAAGGTTATGCTTTGTGTAAGAAAAATCAAAGAGGAAGGACTTCAGGATCTCTGAAGTGAAGACATACCCTAAGTAATTAGTATGCAAACATAATTAGAAGGGAGAAGTGAACGGGGTTAAACTCACTGGGTCAAATGGTAAATTATGCCTGGCTATGGAGGTGGGTTAAATCACTTCCTAAGAAGTTTGCCAAATAACTGCATTTAACATCACATGCAATCAGAAAATGAACCAAATATATTTTCCAAGTTTCTTCCCTTTGGAATAGTGATTCCTGCTATTTTAGTGTCAAGGATCTTGGGCAAATTCTGAGCTAGGTGGGTCCCAGTGGCCTGCAGTGTGGGTAGAGTTAAGTGAGCACACAAATTTGGTGGGGAGGGTTGTGAAACTATATTTTCTGTCCAGCTCTTTAGGCAGTCCTGTTACCAACTGTCTTCAAGATCATTTTCCATCCATGTATAATCTTTTTTTATTCCAATGGAAAAAAAGGGTGTAATTGCCCAAGATTCAGTCTTGGAATATGTTATCCTTTTATTCCTCCTCATTTTGAGCTATCTCAAAATGTATATAATGTAAAATGCAGGACCCTGGGTCATTTTTGTCTAAAACTTTCTAAGCTGCTGGGCTTGACTGTGGAATCCATGAGTGGAAGTGGCTGGGTTGTGTAAGGGAAGTGAATAATAGGGGCTGGATCTTTATGAAACATGCATGGATGCCTCTTCATTCCCCACTCCCTCCCTGTTTTCCTCCATCTCTTTTTCTTTCCCTCCCTCCCACCTTTCTTTTTTCCACTATTATTCTTGGGTGGTAGTTCCATCTTATGAAGGAACAGAACTGAAAGCAAAGGGAGAGGTGTGGCAAGAACGAAGGCTAAAGAAACTTTTCTTGTGACTGAATGAAAACTGACAATAAAAATGCTAGTTAGGTGATTATTTTGGTAACTAACTGAAAAATCAGTAATATGTAGAAGCTTGATTTATTTTTTTGGGCAATGTAATTCTCTCCGCTTTTGTTACATTACCAGAGTTCTTCAGGAACAGCTGGCTGACTGGCAGTTATATTTTCTGAAGTGCGGCTTTAGCCATTGGTACCATCAAGTACACTCTAACTTGCCTTTGTATCATAAGGTTTCTTTGAATCTCAGAAAATCTATGTTCTGGCAAGTTGCAACTTTCCCTTCAAGCTGGTGTTTGGCTTTCATGATTTTCCTAGTTAGCATTCAAGTTTCAGCCCAAGACTGCTCTGCCAGAGGCAAATGCTCCCTTGGTGGTGACCTTCCTTGTCATAATTACAAAGTGAATTCATAGGACCATTCTGTGATATTTTTTGCTTTGTTTTGTTGTACGAGGTCTGTGAATGTTTGCCTGACAATACGTGTGCACCTCTCTCATTTCCTGTTTTTAAAGGCCGCACTTAATTTATTTGAAAGGGTGAAATATAGTAAATTACAATTCAGCAGTTTTACTAAGGAAGGCTGTAAAACACAATGAGCAAGGAGTTTTACTTCCTCCTTACAATTTCTACTCCCCTGTTTTGAAATCTTGATATTCTCCAATCAGTGGGAGTGACTTCTTAACTTAGGCTGTAAACATTTTGAACAGCAACCATGCCATGGTTGGAGCTGTAGAGAGGCATGGGATTCCTGCACACTGTAATTCCATTTTTCCAGACGCCTTATTAGTACCCGGAATGTGTCTGCTAGGGCTGGAAATTGTTCTATCATGTCAAGTCCCCCTCCCCTAGGCATAGCATTCGGATTGGTTACAGAATACATTCTCTCAGCCAATCAAGTGAAACCTTCTCCTGCAACCCCAGCAACACCTGACAATGGTCATTGACAAATGTTAGAAGAAAAACCCCTGACAAATCTAACCAGCCAATGAAAATCGTCCCTGTTGGGGGCAAACAGGGCCAGTCCTACCCACAGAACACCATGTGTGGCCAGAGGAATGAGTGGTTTGTGCCAGACTTAAAGAAACAGAAGCTGGATGTGGGTGCCCAGGCTGGCGCCCAGTGCCCTACCCCAATATGCTGCATCTTCAGCTTTTAGCTGACTTTGGTTGGTCAAGTCAGCATTGGAGCTAGGAATATTTCTCTCTCTCTCTCTCTCTCTCTCTCTCTCTCTCTCTCTCTCTCTCTCTCTCATCTACACCAACAGACACCCATAACCAGAAAAATTTCAGTGGCTGAAGAATCCTCATAAAACTTTGGCTCCAAGGGTCACGCTTCTATCTCTGATGCTAATTTTTTCCTCAGGGCAGGGCAAGAGGAGTATTTTCTGAGGGTGGTGAGATACCTGGCTATGTCCCCAGTGGCACCTTTCCAAGCCTTCTGGCTACATATCTTTCACTTTCCAGCCCGACTCTGAACCTTGTTGGGGTGCAGTTGGCCTGTCTGCCTCTCTTGTGGGCACATTGGGACACTCCTCTCAGGATACTGCTAGACCTAACTGAGCTCACAGCTCTGGGAGGCTTCATCATCAAGGGACCTGCAGGCAAACCTGGCAGAGGATCCAGTGGGGGTGGGGGCAAGGAATGGAGAAGAAAGGGACCTGCCAAAAACATGCACAGACACTTCATAGGCAAACACATGTTCCCACAAAGACATAATAGCTGTGTGTATATGATACCCTTCTTGAGTCCCCTTACATGATCATTCCAGTTAGTCTAGCCACCTTGAAGGCATATTTCAAACCCTGGTTGAGTAATCCATTGTGTAGTGATTAGCTGTTAATGGAGCTGAAAATACCTAAATCGTCCAATAAGTAATCAGTATTAATTTTTTAAGGTTACACCACTAAACAAGTTGGTGTCACCACACAGGAAGACCTGGGGATTAGAGAGACATTTGCACATGCAGATATAATGTGCACACAACACACACACACACACACACACACACACACACACATACACACACACACCCCTAGGCAAGGGGAACAAAAGTGGAATGAGGTGAAGGAAAAACAAAAAGGAATACTGAAGGAGTGCCATGAATTGAGCCCAAGGTACAATGACGAAATTGATGAAGAAGTTCATTCAGCAGCCCTGACCTGAACTCCAACATCCTTCTCCCTGTTAGCATCACCCTCTGGGGTGTGTCCTGAATTTAATTTTCTGTCGGCTTGGGGTGGAGAATGGCTGCACACTGTCAGTTTAATCCCTTGTGAGTACGCTTTGATAATGACTTCAAGCTTTAGCCTTTCAGCAACTATTAATATTTTTCAAAGGGAGGCTATGAAAGGCCAAATTACCTACACCACTAATGGTTGAATTATAAATCGAGGGGACGATCTTTAGTTTGGACACAGTCTTGGTGGAACATACATTTTTTTGGTAGAAACCTCCTCTAGATATTTCTAAAGCCAGAATTATCGACAAGAAGAAACATTCAAGGTGGGCTGGGGAATGATCAATGTGGTGGATCCTCCACAGGAGGCTGACACCCTGATGGAAAAGGAGAGGCAGGAGGCTGCATTTCCATGAGAAAGCAAGCCTGGAGTTGCTGTTAGACTCACTCTGCCCTTCAGGGAACTTGGAACCTTTCTGGTGGGTGACACGAAATTTGAAAAGTTATAATACAGGAGATCTTGCAGTGTGTTAAAAACCAAGTTTCATATCCATGTCCATAGGTTCTAAGTTCAAGGATTAAAGAAGATATAAAACTGTGATCATTTGCCTATTAAACAAGTAAACTCTTTTCTTCTTTTTCCAGATTAAAAAAATTCAGTTATTATTGGTTAAGTTTTCTATGAATATGAGCAACTATCAACTATTCAAACTACACAATGAGTAAATAAATAAAGAAGCAAGACCAAATGTTTATTTCTTTTTTTTTTAAGATTTATTTATTTATGAATACAAGCTGGGGTACAGGCCAGAGGCGTGGGGCAGTGACAGGGTTCACCAGAGACAGCGTGGGGAGCAGAACAGGCAGATTGACTGAAACACGCTACTGAGGGGAGCAGCGGGCGAGGCAGGAGAGGTCTGCTGTGCCATGTGGAAATCTCCCTGGCTGGGTGTCGAACTCTCGTCACCGCTGCTGACAGCTCCACAGTGCGGCATTTAACCGCTGCGCCACCAGGGAGGGCCCAGATGTTTCTTACTCTTGAAGTTCACACAATTTTATCAAGCTGTGAAAAGAGAAAGGAAAAATACAATTGGCAATGTATGTAGTATGGTTCTCTGTAACCCAAGTTTCCAGTGGGTCAGGATGAACTCTATAAAATATCTAAGTGTTATGCAGGTATCTAAAGAGGAAGATTCTCATGCTTGGCAATTCGAAGTGGTCTTAAGGTTAAACCAAGTACCTGCATCTGAGAGAAGGCATTTATCCTTAAGGCAGCAGTTTATAGGTGGAGACAACAATGCCTAGCACATTAGAGACACAAGAATAAATATTTGTTGAGGACACTGAGGTCTGTGTCCAAATCAACATTCTCTCAATTCACAAATGCTATCTATCAAAGGAGCACAACTCTAGAACCCCAACAGAGTGGCTATTTCCCCCCTCTTAGTCTCTATGAGATCATTGTTTCCAATTTCCATGGTAACTTGGAATTGCAAAAACTTGAGAGACACTTGATAAGAAAGCCAGAAAAGTAATTAACAAAAAATAAATGTTACAGGGGTCATGTAGGACAGTGTGGCAAAGTTTTTGAAATTTGTTTGGGCAGATTTTCTTCTTATTTCTTTGCCTGGAATAACACAATGATTTCCAGAATGTAGCAGTAATAGTTTCAGGCCACACTCCGGAATGTTCATTGAGTAGATTTATTCTTTTCTTGAAAGGAAAAAAGAGATCCATGGGCCTTGGCAACAATCAAGTGAAGGTAAGCTGTTGGAAATTACTCTCTGGCAAGCATCGATGTTAACCTTAACGAGGAGAACCAGGCTGAATAAGTGCCCTCACTCCTTTCCTTCCCTGGAGTGAACCAATTTTTATTGAACACCTACTATTTTCTAGGTAATTGGTTCTACACAACTAAATGAAAAATTACAACTTTGATAAGAAGTGCATGTAACTGCTGGAGTGTACAAAAGGCAGAGCTGACCTGTCAAGAGCAGCCACCCTTTCTAAGGAAGTATGAATAAGCTGAGTAGGAGGAAACTAGGTAGTGGTTGCAGATCCTGGGGGAAGAGAGCATTCCAAACAGTGGGAACTCTTGGGCAAAGCCCCCCTGGAGGAAGTGAGCCTCTAGTGTTCAAGGAACTGAAAGCAGGCCTGAGTAGCCATGTTGGTAGAATCCCAGAGAGTAAGGGGAATGAACTTGGAATGAGGCCAGTAGGGGAGGTGAGTAGAAGCCAGGTCATTCCCAATGCACAAATCTTAAGTACTGCAGGGTGGGCTTGTTCGGGATTTTGGTCTCCTTCTTGAGACATAGGGCAAGTTAGGATAATTAGGCAGCTTCAGGGAAAGACAGGCAGGGACCTCGGGGAATTAAGGAAGTTAAGAGATAAGGGCAACAAATGGAAGAAGGGAAAGATATAGAAAGTATGCAAAGATGGGGGTTGTGATACAAGAAGTTAGCTAGCAGATAAGGTGAGACCACTGAGAACCAACATCATAGACGGACTGATGGAATTTGAATGAGGGAAAGAAAGTATATAATCCCAAACCAAAACTCCATATTGGCTTCTCTGCCCTCCCAGGTAAGCATCTTTACTTTTGTTCTTTTTTTCCTAATAAACTTTTATTTTCTTTCTTAAACAAGATTTGCTTCTCTCTGCTTACCTATTCAAAAGTCTGTTAATTCCTTTTTACGGCTTCACGAGACAAGAACTCATGGTGGTTACCAGGGTGAAAAGCACCAGCAGTGGCGGCTGTGAGTACAGTAACAGCACAATTCGGCATCATTCTGAGTCCATGGTGGACTCAAGTTGTAATAATAATGCAGCACAGGCCTATTGTGTGTGTGATCTGGGAATGGAAGCTTCTGATTTGTCTGAAATTCATCAGATTATGCCATAAATTTCAGATGTGAACTGCCAACTTTCAAAGGATTACAATTTTATGAAATACTTTAAACCTAAGTCATATTCAAGATATCTTTATCTATGCATGATGATTCAATAGGCACCTCAGAATCATCATCATGACTTTCAATTATCGTCTACTAACTTCTCAGAAGTCAGGGTTTGATCGCTTAATAACCTCCCCTTATTTACGACCTCTCTGGGATCCAAGATATATGTTAGAAGTCAAAATAAATCGGATGACTATCATTGCATGTTCTAAGCAGAGAGGAGGTCCTAATTAAGAACTGTGCCGGGTTTTGTTTTACATACTTTTCTAACAAGTGGGTTTCTGGGTTCCAAGGCCACAGCAAACGGGGAGCAATAATTCAGAAAGGGAGAGAGGATGGATGGTTATATGACAATAATTAAAAGCAGAAAAGCAGTAAGGACCAGCAAGCTGTAGAGGAGAAGACCCCCCCCCCCCAAAAAAAAAAGAAGGAAAAATTGAAAAACTAAAAACTAAATAAAAAAATTAAGAGAGAAAGGGAGGAAGAAAAGCAAGCATGACAGCAATATGGGACTTTTAGTATGGACAGTCATGCTTGCCTTGGTAGAGCTTGAGGGCATCATTGTGTTTCTAATGAGACCTCATGCTGAAGAAGTCAAGGGGCTCATCAAGTCTGAGAAAGATTTCTAGCTTAAAAGGTTAAGCTTTTTAATAGGGGTTTTAGTACTTAAAACAGTAGCTCTTTAGTAATTTGGGGAAAATTGTCTATTCAGGATGGTTCTTACACAGGTGCTACATAACTATGGTTTTTACTGCATTGTAGTGGCTCCAAGGAGTTAAAATAGAATTCAGTTTGAAAAAATATCTGACACACCAGCTTTTGCTGAGACTGCTTCATTTTCACAAGTTATCTAATTCTGGATTTGAACAAAGTCATTGAAAGTGACACTTTTCATATCTGAATTGTCATAATGCTATTCTTGACAAGGAATGAGTTCTTGAATATTTAAAAATATTGAAGGTGATAAAATGTCCTTAATAAATACATTTTAGTTTTCATATTTTTAACTTTAATTTTCTTGTTTGTCTCTTAAATGCAAATAATCTTTATCTAAGCATAAGGTGCCCCCTAAAGTTGTCTGAATGTTACCATCTTTACTTCTTCCAGATGGAAATGAGAATGAATGAAACACTGTTTGATCACTTTGGAAAATGTTCATGCTATATGTTTATAAAATGACTCTGGAGATGACATTATTTTCTGCAAATACGTCCTTCATACATGTCAGAGCATCTTTTATCTCCCTAGAGAATATATTTAAACTGTAGTATTTAATGCCTGAAATGTGTTTTTCCTTGTGCCATTTTATGTATCAGAGATAGCTGCAACAGAGCAAACTGGTAGACTGATATAATTTTGAGGAAATCATTAATCTTCAGAATTTCATTAGTCTACATTGCTACTTTTTCAGTGTATAAAAGTGGGAGGTTTCTTTTTCAGTTGACATAGGTAAATAAATATTGAAGTAGATACTTTCACATCATCCAATTAAATAGTATGCATGTGTCTATCTTGTGACAAGCTTAACTACCTAGTAAAAAGTTAGTTATTAGAAACGCGAATGACTAAAAGTCATAAATAAATGTGGCATTTCCCATTTTTCAGGGTTACCACCAGGTTCTAAGCCATGTTGACCTGGTTGGAGGCCTATTGAACATTTTGGTTCTGTGATGATTTTCCCTTGAGCAGAACTTTACCATAACACTTGGGACTGGAATAAATAGCAGAATTATAACAGCCTGATTCGCTTCCACAAAGCTGAAATTGTACACAAACTATCTTTACACTATTTTTTTTTTGCTAGAAATTAACAAAAGCCTCTTGAGGAGGCAATTGTCCAAATGACAAAAATTGAAGCAAATTTCCAGCCTGCTTTTCCCATAAATGTTGAGATGTAATGATTTATTTTTCAAAATTCCACATTGTACCTCTAAAGACTTCTGTCTTAACAGAGTGCATTTTTAGATTTAGTATGGAAAAGATTGGTGGATTGATCAGTAGTTGAATACTTTTTTAAAAAATGTAATTGCAGTCAATTCTAAAAGGGTATGTCTTGAGTAATAAAATAATGTGGGTCAGTAAGCCATAGTGTGGCATGGACCTATGTTTCCCAATTTTGAAGAATCATCTAGAATCATTTTTGACGAATCATCTAGAGCATTATATGAAAGGACAGATCTCAGCTCTGCCCCTTATCCTCAGCCCTCTCCAGAGTAGACTAGGTAAAGGAAATCTATACTTTTAACAAATATTCAGGGCAATTCTTCCAAGTTTGAGAAATACTAGATAGCAGAGAAAGTCCCAGGTTTTTCACCGACAGACTGCACTTAATCTTTGCATGGCAAGATCAGAGCTGAATAACCTCCTTTGAATTCCTCTGAGTCTGTTTTTTTATTTGGGATTGGAGCCAAATGAGTTACTCCTGTTAAAGGACCTAGCACTATGTCTGCTCTTACTCTCTAAACAAATACTAATAGTAAAATACTAGAGGCTTGAGTCTCTGGAATTTAACAAAATTAAATGGACCTATTTCCCCCCCTCATAGTCAAAGATGGAGCAATTGTTTTAAATTGATCAGCTCTAGGCTGATTATTCCTTCCTCACTTCCTATTTTGTCCAAGAGTCTGTTTGGTGGAAATAATTGACCAGGAAGAGCCTTCTGGCACTTTCCCTTGTTATTAGACATTTTGCCCTGTTCAAGTATTAACTCTAATATCTCATTCTTCACTCATATTTAGCCACATAGAGTAGAATTTTCTTACAGTGTTTTCGGTTTTCTTTCCTCTCTAAACAATTTAATGCTGTTCTAGGAAACATAACTGGTTTTGGTTGTAATACAAAAAATATACTCTAGCATGAGTAAGAGCATAGAAATGGAGATCATCTTGTGTCCATATTCAAATGATTTGAAGTTGCTTAGGTTTAACCCAGTTCTCATGTCCTGAAATTTTCCCACTAATGGCAAAGTACTGTCTTAATTAGCTGAGATGACTAACATTAAGATGAGGCAACGCCATTCTCTTTCTCTCTGCAGGTCTCCTGCTCAGTGCTGGGACTGTGTGAATTTCTTGCCACCACAGACTAATTTTCAAGCTTGGGTGCAAAGAAAACTTAGTTGGGGAATGAGTGTCAAATTCTGGTTCTTAGCTCTAAAACTGTGTGCATAATGCCTTGGGGGCACTCCAAGATTAGTTTCTTGTTGAAAACCACTGCTCCAGGAATTTGATAAAACTCTAGTGAATTTAAATTTTTCATTTTCAATTTGATGGAGGATGAAAGAGCCATGACAGGTCTATCCATTCAAACTGCAATGGGCCAGGTGCTGAACATAGTGTTGGGGAAAGAGTTATCTTTCTCATTTGGTGTCATCAGTTTAGCTACTGGGAATACTGTGTGCTGTGTCTTCCTAAAAGCCCAGTTGCTACCACTGGTTGGTGTGGTATGGTATGATGTGATACAATGAGTCACTGTAGGTCTCTAAATTTGATTTGGTCCATGGGGTATGTGCCTGTTTGAGAAGGGCAGTGAGAAGTAATTTGGTTACAAGTTCTATGAATATCAGAACAAAACACTGGAAATGCCCCAGAAATGAGAGGTGGCATAAGTACCAGCCAACTATAACAAACTGTCACTTATTTCTGCCTTGGCTCATGGGTGTAACTAATCTCTAGGGATTCTGAAGCCTTGCAGTACAGACCTAGGTACTTGGAACTAGAGAGATGGCTGAGACATAATCCCGACCCTCAGAGAATTTCTAACCATTGGCGAGGGAGAAAATGAATGGCCCAGGCAAGTATAAACATAACTGTGATGTTAGGAAGAATGTTATAAATGTCACAAGAAAGATCCAAAGTGTTAGAGGGGCTCTAGGAGAGAGAGATCACACTTGGTGTATTTTCCCAAAGGAAGTGGCATTTGAGCAAGTCCTTGAAGGAAGGGTAGGAATTTGACAAGTTTTAAGGGGAGACACATTACAGGCAGCAGGAACTTCTAGAGCAAATGTAGGGAGTGGGAAAGTTGGGAATGATTTCTGTGGAAGTCCTGCTGGAACATAACAAAATTCTCGGGGGACTAGAAGTTGTGTTGGGCTTTAGTGAGACATGGACTGGAAAGTGGGGTTTGGTCAAGAACATATATGAGTATGAATATTTTCCAGTAGGCAGCAGGGAGCCTTTTAAAGGGATTTGAGCAGGGAAATGACAGCATCAGAACTGTACTTTGGGAAGCTCAGCAGCCGGTTGGAGGAAAAAAGCTTATACTAAGGAGACTCTGTAGAGTTTAAAGGTGGAATAACTGACTGAGCAGAGGGAAGGGATAGTACAGACATCACAGAAGGTAAAACTTATATCCCGACTTGCACTCAAGGGTAAACATGAACGGTGGCAACATAATATCAATCTAGGAGAAGGAAGAACCTGGTTTACAGAGTGGTGGTACTTGGGTTTGAGGTGGCCAAGGGCATCTTTGTGGAAATGGAAAAAAGAGAAGGCCGCTAGGAAGAAATAAGTCAGCTGAAGCAGAAACAGGTGGTGATAACTGGGAAACTCCCCAAGGGGCAGGTTATTGAAAACGGAGAGAAGTCCATAATAGCTGCAGGACAGGGTGTAAACAGTTTGGAGGAAAAGAAACCTTAAAACAGGGTAAAGATGAGTTGGAGATGTCAGAGGGATAGGAAATTGTCAGGGAAGGGGAGGGAGGAAAACAGTTCAAATTGGAGAGTGGGCTTAGTGTAAAAGAATGCAGAGAGGGAAAGCTGAGACTGGAGCTGGTGGCTGTGGATTCATCTTTGCGTTAGAGTGTTAAAGTAGATGCCTCCAATGTAGGATTATGCCTTAAATTCAATTTCTTTGGTTCACTACAAAATCGAGGTCTCTAAATGTTAGGCACCTCCAACAGTGTCTATTTTCTTCTTCAAAATGAATTAATTTCTTCCACTAACACCTGGCATGACTCTGAATGAGTCACTTATCCTGTCTGGGGGTACCAGTTTTGTCATCTTTAGCTTTACAGTTCAGTGATTCTATGCGTATAATCTTCACAAAATAATACGAGCCTAAGCCCTATCGTGATTGTACTTGAGGACCGAACAGAGCTTAAATGGCATTTTACTTTTCAAAGTGTGTTCTTCTATCGCCAGTTTCAAAAGTTTAAAACACATTTTTATTTTTTAAGAGATCCCAAAATGGAACAAGTGGAGCGCCCCCCCCCATTCTTCCGATTTTCTGCCCATTTTCCTAAGTACTGAGGAGGTGCCCAGAAAAATACCAGACGGATATACAAAAACATAATGTCACCACAATTTTTTCCTAACAAGTAGGGAGCTATGGAAAGTCTGCTAGGGTCCTGTCCCCCAGGGACCTGGGGTTTGGTAAGGTCTGACGAGGGGAAGAGACAGGGTCTAGAGCTCGAGGACTCTCGGGCGTCGGCTCTGAGTGGGCGATTTTCTTTACAACTCTTTCGAAGCGCTCTATCCCTTTAAATCAGGCACCGAGACAGGCAGGTTTCAGCCAATAACATTAAAAGATACGAAAGTGTCAAAGATTTATCTTCCGTAATAGCGACAGTATCATTAACGCGGTTTACAATAAAAACAGGTTTGGCAAAGAGTGAAGCTGTATCTCTAAGGTGGTAATTAAGTCTGTGGCTTGGACCCAGATTTGTCCGAGGTCTGCGGAGTGCGAAGAACAATATCCGCAGGGTTCCTGGTTCAGTCCGGCGCTCACTTCTTCGCCTCCAAGGGCGCACTCGTGCTAGTGAGCGGCGCGCTCTCTCATCCGCCCCCCAAACAGCCTTTCCCGGTGAGAAAAGGTGGTTCGGGCGCCGCCAGGGCGGTCGTCTGAGCGGCGCGCTTCTGCAGCGCCGTGGGTCCCGCAGCCGGGAGCCCGGAGCCGGGGGCCAGTCGGGCCGCAGACTTCAGTGCGCACCGAGCGCGCTCGCAGCAGCCGTCCGCCGCCGGCTCGGCAGTGCGCGCGCCCGCGGGGTGTGTGTGCGCGCGCCCCCGCGGCGTGTGTGCTCACAAAGGTGTGCTTACTAAACCCACCGTCCGGGGGTAACCCCCACCCCGAGCAGCAGCACCCCGGGCCTGGGGCGGAGAACCAGCCGCGCGACCACCGGGGTTCAAGTTCCTCCGCTCCGCGCAGACGGGCCGGCCGGTTACGCAGCCGCGGGGCAGAGGGAGCGCGAGGGCGGGGCGGTCGCGGCCGGCTCGGGACGCGCTTCACGCAGCTGCAGGGCAGGTTCCGGACGCTCCGCGTGTCTGTCGGCGCCGTGGCCGGCCGTCGGGAGTGAGCGGACCCGTGGCTGGGGCTGGGTGCGCTGCAGCCGCGCGGGCCAGGGCAACGGGTGCTCTCCTTTCCCACCCGGGTCTGCAAAAGTGAACTGGAAGACAGTCTCCTAGAGCAGCCTCCTCCCTCTTTCCCGGCGCCGAAGCCCCGGCTCAGAGTGGGGGAGTTGCCCCGGCTGGCTGGAGGGGAAGCGGACGGCCGGGCAGCCTCGGTCGCACCTCCTCCGTCTTCCTCTCCACCCCCGTCCCCCGGGTTCCACGCCGCATTTCTTTGTTTTGAAAGCGCCTCCTCCGCCCAAAGGCTTTTCCCCCGGCGGGCAGGCTCTGACGGGGGGGTGGGGCATTGGTCCCGGGCCCCGCCCCCATTTACCTAGAGCCCCTCCCCCTTGCTCACCCTGGTCTTCTCTCATGCCTTCCCGCTGCGACCCACGAGGCGCACCCTCACTTGCGGGACATCAAGGGGAAGCAGGGAATTGGAGGGGGAAGTTGACTAGGCAAGGGGCGCAGAGACCCACCCACCTTCTGCCGGGCAGGGCGGCCCGCCGCCTCCCGCGGGAACCCCGCCTGAGCCCCGCCCCCCGCGTCACAGCAGTCTGACATTCTCACAACCCAGCGGGCACCCAACCCCGCCGCCCCCGCTACCCCCGTGTCCGCCGAGTGCTCTATTTATGTTTCAGCCCAGTGATTTGCATAGTCCCCGCCCCTGGCCCTGGATCCCCCTATCCGCGCCCCGCCTCAGCTTCAACGTCACGGAGGGAGCCCCACCTCTTGTGCCCGTACAAGGAGCGGCGGGCCCTAGATGGCAGCGTGGCGTCGCGGCGGCGTGTGCGTGTCGCGCTTCCTTGTGCCGTTTATAGGGTCCCGGCACTTCCGCTGTCGGGTTAGAAGCGGCGCGGTCATGGCGGAGCGCGGACAGCAGCCTCCTCCCGCGAAACGGCTCTGCTGCCGGCCGGGCGGCGGCGGCGGCGGCGGCGGCGGCGGGGGCAGTAGCGGCGGCGGCGGCGCGGGTGGTGGCTACAGCTCTGCCTGTCGGTCCGGCCCGCGGGCGGGCGGTGCGGCGGCGGCGGCGGCGGCGTGCGGGGGCGGCGCGGCGCTGGGGCTGCTGCCGCCGGGCAAGACCCAGAGCCCCGAGTCGCTGTTGGACATCGCGGCACGGAAGGTGGCGGAGAAGTGGCCGTTCCAGCGCGTGGAGGAGCGCTTTGAGCGCATCCCGGAGCCGGTGCAGCGCCGCATCGTCTACTGGTCCTTCCCCCGCAGCGAGCGGGAGATCTGCATGTACTCGTCTTTCAACACCGGCGGCGGCGCCGCGGGCGGCCCCGGCGACGACAGCGGCGGTCCCGGCGGCGCGGGCGGCGGCGCGGGCGGCGCGGGCGGCGGCGGCTCCTCGTCTTCGCCGGCCGCCACCTCGGTCGCCGCCGCCGCCGCCGCCGCCGCCGCTGCCGCCGCCGCCGCCGCCGCCGGGGCCGGGGCCCCGTCGGTGGGGGCCGCCGGGGCGGCGGACGGCAGCGACGAGACCCGGCTGCCCTTCCGCCGGGGCATCGCGCTGCTGGAGAGCGGCTGCGTCGACAACGTCCTGCAAGTCGGTGAGTCACGGGGCAGCCGCGGTCAGTGTCCGTCCGTCAGTCCCGGGGGGGCCGCCCTCTCCCCTCCGGACAGCCCCTCCGCCGGCGCGCGCCCGCACCCCCGCCCGGTGTCCTCGTCGGCCGGACGGTGCTCCCGAGCGGAGCGCCCATTTCCTCCCCGCCCCTCCCCGCCCCCTGTCTCCCCGGACGGGCCAGCGCGAGTGGGAAATGAATCAGCAGGACTCGCCCTATCGCGGGGTCAGCGGGGGTGGGTGTCGGGTGCCCCCGGTGCGCTCCGTCCTCCGCTCCTCTCCCGGGGCGCACGTCCTGGAGGGTTGCTCGCCTTTTGGGGGTGGTGGATGTGGACAAAGGCGCGGGCTGTCGGCCGGGCTCCGGCGGAGGGTGTGTGTGTGGCGGGGCCGTGCGGGGCGGGGGAGGGGGCGCGGGCCGCACAGACAATGCCGGCTGGGGCCGAGCCGGTGGCCGGGCCGTGCTCCGCGCCTCTCCTCCTCTCCCTCCTTGTCGGTCTCTCGCTCTTCTTTCTTCCCCCTCTCCCCCACTTCTCCGCCCCCTCGATTTGAGGGGAGGGGAATACATTTTAATGCCACTTGGCGGTCTCTCCTCTCCGGGCTTCGACGGCCTGGCGGCCGCGGGGCTCCGGGTCTCTGCGGCGTCTGGTAAGCCCAGGCGAGCCCCGCCGGCCGCCCCGGGATTTAATGTCTATTTCCCTCCGCGTCTACCCTGTCTCGGAGCAGCGCTGGAGGGAGGGGGCGGCGGGCTGGGTCCCCTCTCCTGAGAAGCCTCTCCCCGCTGAGTACGTCCCGGAATTAAAGGGCGCGAGCCGGGGAAGGGGCAACTCGCGCCTCCCTTTCCCATGGGACCGCGGCTGTGCCGGGTGGCTTCAGCCGCCTGAGTTTTGTTTGCGCCGGTGGCCAGGTCGCCGTGCTCGGTGCGAGCGGCGACGAGCAGTTACCGGCTTTGCGCTCGCAGCCGGCGGCTGCAGGAGCGCGAGGCGGCGGGGCTCTGCTGCCGCTCCCGCGTCCCTCCTGCCGCGGCCGCCTGGCAGCCGGGCACGACCTCGCACTTTGTTCTCATTTTCAGGTTTATTTGTGCCCCTTTCAGTTTTCTGTCACCCTCCGAAAAGAGGAAACCAAACAAAAGAGTCTCTTTATTTCTTTTCAGGGCTTGTAAAGTAGAAGATATTTGACAAAGGCGAGAGAAGGACTTGTGATTTAAAGCTGCACAGCCTCCTTTCTCTGACAGACCCTGAGAGTTTTCTCAAATACCGAGTTTAAAAGCTTTCTCTGTCGTCCCCCTTCCCCCCATGGGTTCCCCCCCCCCTTTTCCTGGCCAGATATCTTTTTCAGCCGTAGCTTTGGGGATGTTTGAGCTGGACTGAAAGGAACAATGCTGTAGTGAAACTCCCCTCTTCCCCTTTTTCTCCAGATCTCGAACAGCGTATTACCTTACCCCCTCCCATATTGCTGTCTACTTTAATCGTGATGGTGAACGTGGTACCCAATGAATGGGGTGAGGTTTGAAAGCATCTTTGTCTCAGATTTTTAATTTCATCGTTCTTTCCGTAGTCAGTTTCTTTTATCCTTTTTGGGAGTCGGGTGGGTGCCTGGATAGGGACCCCCAGGAGAGAATTCAAGTCTGTTTTAATCCTATCTGCTTAATTTGAATTTTTACTCAATCTGCAAATGTGATTTTCTGCATGGTCATTTATTTCCAAAGGCAGCCCCCAGAGTTGCCTTTTCTAGGTTTGGTATCCTTTCCTTCTTGCTAGAGGGGGTTTAACTTTTGCGGCTATCCATCCATCCATCCTTTAAAAAAATCTAATTAACATTCTTTCAAGTTATACACCCCCCTCCCCCCTTGTGTCTTGCCCGTTGAAACGGATTGAAGCACATCTTCAGCTTCTCAGTTTAACAAACTAGATTTTGCGAATTTTTATGGCTTGGCTGGCAATGTTGAGTTTTTTTTCCTCCTTCTGTGCTTTACTCTGCTTGCAAGCAATGAGGAATGACAGGAGAGCACATAGGGAGGGTTTCTTGGCTGATTGCATTTAAGCCAGGAATTCACTGTGAAAATAAAGCCGAGGGGCGATAAATAAAAGATGCAATCTTCTCTAGGAGACAGACACACAGCGTGGGCTTTGCCTGCTTTCATCAGTGAAGAGGCCTGGGTGAGTAGTAAAAGAAAATAGTAACTTTTTGAATAGTCCCCAAGGGGGAAGGAGGCCATTGAATGGAGTTGGCAGTGGTTGATGTGGAGTAGTATGATGCTGCTATAGTTTGAGGAGTTGACCACCACTTTGGAAACACTTAAATGTGTTCTAAACAAGTGCTGTACAAATTGTGGAAAATATTCTTTTTTCCTCTCTCCGAGCCCTTAACTTCCAAGTTGTATTACTTGTGCCAGTCAGCTAAAACAGAGATGGAAGGCTGTTAAATGCTTGGCAGCTGGCGCTGTGAGATAGAAAACTTACCACCAGGAATTTTTTTTTTTGATACCGAAGGGAGAGTGGCAGGATTAACCATCTAATTTAACTCTAAGTGGTGGTTTGAATTGGTGTGTTAACTGAAGAGGGTTGTTTTTTATAATTTTGTGATTTGAGATAGAATTCTTTTTGCAGCAGAATTTGAAATGGAAGAGAACAGAATACTGTGTTGATAGCACCATAAGCAGTTTTCTGGTTTTGCTAAGTTACAGATATGTACAGGAAGTAGAAAGTGACTTTTTTTGCAGGATGACTTATTTGTTTCACCAAATACTGAGAGAACTCCTAAAATTTGGTAAAAGTTAAAAGAGATGGGTAATCCAGTAGAAAAATAGGCAACACATTTCCCTATAGTAGGGAAAATCTACTTTTTTGGACTTTATTTTACTTTTATGCCATTGGTGATTGAGGGGCAGAGAGTTGTGACTTTACAAAATGAAACAGAGTTGCTGGTTTTTATTTTTCAATTTCTAGACTTTAAGAAGAAATTAAAAGGAAAAAAAGTCAAATCTTTGGTGTAGTACCTGGAAGCAGTATTTAGTTGGTGCAGAGCTGTCCATCAGTTGATTTTAGAGAAATCATAGTTGTCTTATTTCAGTTAACAGCATAGTGGAAGGGGAGCTATTGCTGAAGATGTAGGTAAATAGTATAACATCTTTTAAACTATGAATTGGAAGTTACATTAAATGATTTCCTGAATTTTTGTCTGGGAGAGAGCTTCCTTACTATAAACAGAAGCTTGGGTTATAAAGGAAAAATGGACAAATTAATTGCATAAAACTAAAATTTTCTGTAGGACTGAAAGCGTAAACCAACTTAAGCAGTTAACTGTAGCATGTATTTGTAGCATGTCTTACCAATTACTGACAGAGATCTAAAAAATGATAAAAATTGAGAAAGATAAGTAACTCAGTAGAAAAGTAGGCAACACATTTCATGAAGTAAATGATTAATAAACATTCATCTTCACTAAACGTGACATGCCATTTGCATCTGCCACGTTGGTGAAGGTAAATGAAAAGATGGATAAACAGCACCCTGAATTGGTTGAAGATGCAAAAAAGAAGGCTTAGCCTGCTCTGTGGCACATTTTTTTTTTTGTTGTTGTTAGGATTATATCCTATAGCCTTATTGATTCCAGTGTACAAGTATGTTCTGTACAGTGAGTGATGCTCATTGCAGTATGGTTTGCAATATGGAAAAGCTGGAGTCAACCTTAATTTCTACCTAAAGGTTAGTGGTTCATAAGTACTCAGTGGAATAAGTACTTCAGTGGAATGTTATGTAATTGTGAAAAAAAAAGTGAAGTAGATTTATGTCTACTGACAAGGAAAAGGGACCAGCATTTCATTTAAAAACAAGTTAACTATTTGCTAATAGTTATGCTAATAGTATATGCTAAAATTTGTGTTTCAAGCAAACAAATAAACTTGCATATAGATGCATAAAGTGTCTGGAAGATTACCCAAGCAATCTTTGAATACGTGGGTATTTCTGGAGAAGGGCAATCAAATGAATGAGCAAGTTTTTTTTGGTGGTGGTGGGGGAGCTATTCATTTTATACCTGTCTTATAGTAGAGATTTTCTTAAAAATCTTAGAAAAATTGTCCTTGCATTTTTGATTTACATATGTATGTATGCTGTGTGTATGGCCTTCTGAAGACCTGACGTGTCTGTCTCATTTCCGAATGCATGGTGTTTATTCATTTTTTTGTTTTGAAACACATTTTCCTCGTAACTTATAAAATCAAAAAAGATCTAAAGAAAACTTGGGTTTTATCTTTTATGTGAAAAGGAAGAGTACATTTTAAAAGGAGTTACTTTTTTTATTTTCTTTTTGGGAGAAAAGAGAATATTGCCCAGAATTATATAACATTTTGGTAAAAACATGCTCTTATGGTCTTTTTTTTTTTAAATACATATTTTTATTGTTATTTATGTCTTTTACATTTTGTATTCCCCTTGGGTAGCCCACCACCAATTCACCCATGATCCATCTCCATGGTCCCTTGTGTTCTTTTCTATTCCATTTTGTGCCCTTTTCCTTCCCTCCCCCGCCCCTCCCCTTATGGTCATTTTGATTTCATCTTAAAATTTTATGGTTTTAGTGGGAAGGCAGTAAAAGGGAGTATCAGAATTAAGATGGATAATTTTAATAATATATTTCATTTAAGGTTAATTTGTTGGTCTTTCTTTGTTTTGATTTTCTTTACAGACCAGAGATTATTATATAAAGCTATGATTCTAAATGTACTTTCAGTTGGGTGTTTTGTTTATTGATGATAGTACTTTTCATTGAATGCATTTTCAAGATGAAAATAATAGGAGTTTTGATTTATCTCCTACACTTTCCTGCCTTTTGATTAAAGGAAAAAGTCTACAAAAAGAGAAAATTTGAAACTAAGTTTCGTATTTTTTTTATTGTATTCAGATGTTTGATTGGCTTATAATTGATATTTGAAAATATTTGAGTACCTCAATTGTTCTGTAGGAAGTTAAAATTTCAGTTTTAGTTAAGGAAATCTTAGAATTTGCTAGAATTGGTTAGCTTTGGTCCAGAGATGAAATCTGAAGTGTTTTGGAGATACAGAATTTTTTTAATAGCCATAGGATTTCAACAATAATGAAGGTGCAGTTGAAAATTTGGCTTAAAAGTGAGCGTGTCTATCCTTGCTTCAGTTTTCATTTCTTGTCATACAGTTGTGTATTGTGTATACCCCTTGGCTTGAAGAGGAAAAGGCCATCCCCATCATTTTCACTGTGCATTGAATTTCATCCTTTTTGCAGATGTGAGGCTTTGATGCCTTTCCTTTTAAGAACATCAGTCTGCCTGTGGAACATGGCCTTTAATAGAAGAATTATTGTCATTAATTGAACAATACAAGTCATTGTTGTTTAAAGTATGTCCTGGCTGATTTTGAACATGTTTATCCTGAACCTCTTTTCTTTTCACAATGGATAATCAATTGTTATCAATTCTAAATCTATATGTTTCATCTGGAAAGACACAGGCCAGCATATCTTTTCAGCTCACCCTCATATTAAGAGTCATTTAAGGAAGTATGACTTCAGTTGGTAGTATGTTTATTGGAAGCATGACGTTTTCTTTTTAGAAGCTGTTCTTTTTAAAAAACATTATGCAATTAGACCTGTAATAATTCAGCATGCTTACATGCTTTCTGTTTTTTTCGTGTGAGAGAATCAATTTTCTTTACTGACTCAAAATGTATTTGGTACCTTTATTTTAATCAGCTTTCCTTTACAAATAAAATAAACTCATGTCATGTTATAAACTTTTATAGGGATAGTCATTAAACTTAACGGCTGTTGACCTTCAGCTATTGTATTTAAGAGAACAAATATCCTAGAAAATAAAGCAGATTATAGGTAAATATAAATATCTTAGAAACAAAGCAGATTATAGGCAGTATTTTTTAAATGGTAATAAACTCATGCAACCCACAACATCATTTTAAACTACCTTTCAGATTACTGTGATACAGTACCAAGAGTGGTATTTTTCACAACAAAAAACCTAATTTAATTTTTTTGATTTGTCTTTTGACATGTAAATGGAGATTATTGTAATTAGAAAGTATGAGCTGTTTCCTCCTTGAGATGGATAGAAAGACTTCATCTCCTAAGAAATCAGAATCTCAAAAATAAAGTGAGTTGGTTACATTTGTTTAAAAAAAATTAAGTATCTTTACAGCTTTTGCTTTCACTGCGCTGTGTACTGCTAAACATATGCTTGGTACTTGTTTTTCAATTCTTTAAAAATAAAATGCTTCCTTCCTTTATTTATTTTTTTGTATAGAAAAGGTAGCTAGCATAAGATTTGGAGAGAATGCAGTACAAAATCTGCTCCTCAGTTAGCTTAAAGATTAGCTCATAGTAAATGAACTCTGTTGCAAAGTGTGTTATATGTGTGGAATTATTAAGTGATAACTAGTTTTGTGTCACCTAGCATACAGACACATGTATTTACATAAATTTCTGTATTTGTACCTGATTCAATGTTCTGAAGTGAGCAGAAAAGTAGAAATGTGAACACAGGTGTTCTTCCAGCATATTCCTTACTTCCAGCATATTCCAGGGACCCCTTTGTACAATCAATGGTACCATTTTTTCTTATAAAAAGTGTGTTAAAAGATGAGCTATTTTTATAAAATATTCTTTCATGATGGCTATTAGCTATCTATAGAGCTATGGAGATTTTTAAAGATGAAAAGATAACATCAGTATTCCAGTTTCTTCCATTTTACTGATGAGAAAACTGAGGTCTGACTTTGAGTAATTTGTCCTGAGAGGCATAGTAAATTGTCAAGTTAAACTTTGAATCTCTGTTTTCCATAACTTGGGCTGGGAATGTTTGGTAATCTCAGAAATCAAAACAGGCATATTCTTGAATTTAAATGGACAGAACTAGAAATATTTTTAGGTTGCTTTCTAATTTCAGGCTCAGTTTGAATGGTTTCACTTCAGTGGTGATTCTGCCATGTGAAAAACAGGCTAGTTGTAAAGCACTTGTGGACATTTGGAAATTGTAGCGATGTTTTAAAATGAGATTTAAGATAGGAAAACATTAAGATTGCTATCTGTATGAAATTACATTACAGCTGTGTGAATATATGTGAATCTACACATGGGCCTATATACTAATTTGCTGAAACTTAAGTGTTTATGCAAAACAACAGAAGTTAATACAGTACCCAGTAGTGAATTTGACTGCTCTTAACTTAGTATTTATGGAAACTATCCAGTAGTGTCTGCTTTATATGTTTTCTAGTGTTTTTGTCAATGTCCCCCAATCCTCATTGTTAGTAAATACATATCTGCATCTTTATCTCTCTCTGTATCATAGCCCAGATACCTATCAATGTTCTGGCTTAAATATTACATTATTAATGTGAGCTCAAAGCTTAGTCACCTCTCTAACATTCATTTATTAAAATTATGTTTATTTAGGTGACATTGATTTACACCATTGTATATGTTTTAGGTTCACATCTCTGTAAATGAGTGTTATCATACCGCATCTGAGCCCCGGTAATCCTCCACTGGAGTCCAGTAGACTCATCCCTTTGCCGCCACCCCATCCCAATTTAGGTAGCCACATTTCAGCTCTGATATATTAGGAGTTTGTTTTGTTTTTTGTCTATCTGTAGATTTCATATTCCATGTATGAGTGAAAATCATTTGGTATTTATCTTTCTCCATATGACTTATTTCGCTTGGTATTATCCTCTCCAATTACAGCCATGTTATTGCAAGATTTCATCTTTTTATTTTTTTTAATATCTGAGTGGTATTCTATTGTGTATATATACTACATCTTCATTCATATGTAGTTGAACATTTAGGTAGTTTCCTTACTTGGCTATTGTAAATAATGCTGCTGTGAACTTAAGAGTGCATATATTTCTTTGAATTAGTGTGTTTGTATTCTCCCAGTAGATAGCTAGGAGAGGGATTGCTCGATCAAATGGTAGATCTGTTTTTCATTTTTTTTTTTTTTTTTCCATTTTTTTTTATTGTTATTTGTGTCTTTTACATTTTGTATTCCCCTTGGGCAGCCCACCACCAATTCACCCGTGATCCATCTCCATGGTCCCCTGTATTCTCCTCTCTTCCATTTTGTGCCCTTATCCTCCCCTCCCCCCTCCCCCACCGCTGAGTGTCTCTCTCCCACCCCGCCTCCCTAT
>PVIJ01009586.1:0-65920 GCA_004024925.1 Scalopus aquaticus | reverse complement strand
AAAAAAAATAGACTAAATGAAAATTAACAGGTTGTCCTGATAACATGCCTCTGAAAAGTAGTATAAGTATAGCACCAAATTTAAGCCAATTTGAGATGCCAGGGGTCCACACCTACAGTCCCGAAGACTTTTTCAAGTGGTGGCAGGAGTGGCTAGGGACTTTCACTCTGAGGAGTTGCTCTCCCAGATGCATGGCTGCCTGGAACTCTCTGGGTCAGGGCAACCTGCTATGCACTGCCAGTTCCCTGAACCTTGCCAAGAAGGTTGTAGCCTCTCCCCTTTCCTAATTGAATTGTGTGCTTATATAGTTGTAATGTGGGTTTCCCCCAATAATTCATATTGTGGTTATATGCACTTGGTTTGAGTCCTAAGTGAGATCTTTCTGCTCGAGTGGAAGTGAGCCCTTTTGAGATCCAAACCTCATGTAACAAAGGGTAAAGTTCATGATTTTCTGCCTAGCAGATTTTGATAATTTTAAGGCACTAATGACTTCTGTGTGTTTCCCATTCTTACCTTTCCCAATTGGGCATTTGATCATGGTTATCTTTTTCTGCTCAATCCTTGCATTGGGGGCATGGCAGTGGAATGGAGCAGGAGAGTGTGCAAATTAAAAAAATCTTTTTGCTATTTAGATGTCTGGAGATGTGCAGACTCTGGCAGATACTACCTTGCTATCTTCCAATATCCATTATCCATTTCTCCACAGTAATACAGGTATAACAGGACTTATAGCTGGTCTGTTAGACCCATTTCCCAGCTTTCCTTGCAGTCAATGATAATGTAACTGTTACAGACAAAGGAATGTGAGTCATTTTTGGTCAGAGCCTCTTTTATGCTGTTTTTCCTCCCATATTGCTGAATTTAGTCTGCAGATTGGTAAGAGTTGGCTTACAGATGATAACAATGGTCTAAGGGATAATGGAACAACAAGATTTAAGAAAACCAAATCACTAGGTGATTCTCTCCAAGATGGCTGCTCATATTGGGGCTATTACATGATAACAAAATGTACTTAACTGTACTTTGGCCAATGTCTGATTGCGTTCTTTGTTATTGCAGCTTATTCCTCACCCTAAAAAAGTTGTCTCTTAATTTTTATTTTCTATGAAGGGTAGCAGAATATCCATGTCAAACATGCCGTAAGAATTAGTTTCAGTTGAAGGCTACTGAGAAGTACATCGAAGGAAGTATTTCTGCCTTATTCTCATTTCCTTAAAAGCAGGACATAAAGGCCTCCCTGGTGGCGCAGCGGTTGAGCGCCGTGCTGTGGAGCTGTCGGCAGCACGAGATGCGAGTTCGATGCCCCACTGGGGAGATTCCCACATGGCGCAGCAGACCTCTCCTGCCTCGCCCGCTGCTCCCCTCAGCAGTGTATTTCTGATCTGCTTGTTCTGCTCCCCCCTTTGTCTCTGGTGAACCCTCTCGCCTCTGGCCTGTAACCCAGCTTGTATGTATGACTAAATAAATCTTAAAAAAAAAAAGCAAGACATAAAATTGTGAATGAATCCCTCTCCGTACCAAAGGAAGAACAGAAGTTATTATCAACTTTAGATGCTTATTAGTCCAGATATGGCACAAGAATCTGTATAATAAACATAGCTAACACTAGCCCTTCCATTAGCTCTTCCATTAGTTTCCCTCCTGTATTTACCTTTCCATAACTGGTTACCCTAGAAAGTCCAAGATCTTTCCTTTGTCTAACACTTCTCTGACATTCATCGCTCTGTTAGTCCAAATTTAACCCACCTTTCTGAGTGCTCCCATTTGTATGCTTCCTGCACGTGTTAATAAATTTTTGTTTCTCCTTGTTAATGTCTCCTGTCAGTGTAATTTATAGGCTCTGGTTTGATAAACTAAAGCAGAGGAAAGATGTTTTTCCTTTTTTATAGTCCCAAATGCCATTTTATTTTTCACAACTGAGTAAAGTCATTTGGCATTTCCCTTTCTTCTTTTGACTTACTTCACTTAGCCTAGTTCCCTCAAAAGTGTATCTTTTTATGCCTGAGTACTATTCCACTGCATGGAGAAAACACATCATTTTGATCCATTCATCCATCATTGGGCACCTGGTTTCCATATCTTGGCTATTATGAATAGTACTGCAAGGAACATAGGGGTGCATATGTCTTTTCAAGTTGCTGTTTTCATATTTTGGGTGTAAATGCCCAGAGGTGGGATTACTGGATCATATGGTAATTCTATTTTTATATTTTTGAGGTGCCTCTATAATGTTTTGTACAGTCTCTGCACCAACATAAATTCCCATCAATAGTGCACATTTCCCCCCATACCTTCACCAATACTTGTTTGTTCTTTACTTTTTGATAATAGCCATTTAAATTGGCGTAAGGTAAAATCTCATTGGGATTCTGATTTGCATTTCCCTAATGATAAATGACACAGAACATCTTTTCATGTGTTTGTTGGATAGCTGCATGTCTTTCCCCCCCCAAAAAAATGTCTATTTAGATTTTCTGCCTAATTTTTAATTGCATTGTATATTTTTATTATTTAGTTGTCTTTTATTATTTAGTTGTTTATTTCATTCTTTGTTGGTGGTCCCAGAGCACTTGGTTTGTGTTTTTAAGTACTGGACCAGTTGAACCCAAATGTATTTGTGCTGTATAATCAGCTCCAAGTTCATTTCAGAAATGCAGGTTTCAAGGGTATACCCCAGATTTACTAAATCATATCTCTTGGGCATAATGTGACTAACAATTATTTAATAATTAACCAATTGATTGGCATATATATATATATTTCTTTCTATATCTCTGTATCTATATCTTCAGACCTATTAGGCTTAAGTCTTCAAGGTCAAAGGCCCTATTTTATGTGGTCATATACTCTATAGTGTTTAGCACAGTGTCTGTCACATAATGTCCAATAGACTTTTTAGGTTTGTCCTTATCTACTCTTGAATATCTTACTGCTATCTAGAGGTTTCTATGTGCTGTTCTTCTTTTGAATTTCCACCATGTGTCACTTGATGTTGTTGTCTTTTATTATACCTAACTATTTGGGGCATGACTATCATAAAGAACAGTAGCCACCTGTAGGTGGGATGTGTACCTTCATGTTAGTAAAACTGTAAAATATTTTGGTATTTTGCTTGCATTGTGTGAACTCTTACATAGTTGGAGAATCAAAAGGGTTTTATTTTTTCAGTATTAAAGAAAATTTTTTTATGTTTTCAAGGTGAGAGCGGTACACATTGTGAAACGACGTCCAGTGATTATGTTGGCATTTGTTGTTTTGTTTTCTTTTACTTTTATGGTAGAGTGAGAAAGCCCACAAAATGGTACCAAACTCTCAGTAAGGCCGCCTAACAATATAGTCCTGTGGGACTTTGCTCACTCTGCTTTTGGAAGTAGCTTAAAATTGGAATTTGTAACAAAGGTTGAAAAATAGATAGTAAGGAATTAAAATTTTCTTTTAGTTGTAGTCCTGGCTAGCCATGAAACAACTGGATTATGATCTTAAAATACATGTTTACAAATAGTTGATTTAATAGGGCAATAATTTGCCTACCCTGATAAGTGTGTATTATATTTGGGAAGCAGTTATTTTTTACTGCATACCTATCTAACATGGTTGACAACTGTAGCCACAGTCCCCCTTCCCCCTTTTTTTCCTCTCTTTAAGGCTTTTGTTTGCAGCTTCATTGAATGCCAGACACTTGTGCTAAAAATAGCTGTTCTTTTTTCTTGTGACTCCACCCAGGTTAGTCTGTCTGCTTCCCTTGCTCCCCAGGAGGCCATATCCACATTAAGGCTTTGTTAGCAAGTCTTTGTATTATTTCTTCTCCCCTCCAACTGTAGCTAACCCACACAGCACTTCCTCTATAGGGCTGCATGCAGTGATCCTAAATGGCATCCAGTAGAGTAGGTACCAATAGCAGCATTCAGATGCAGTGCAGGGACTCAGTGAGGGGTTGGCACTACAGTGACTATAGCAAATGGAAAAGGTCATTGCTAAGGGAAGCAATAATCTTTTAAATAATCTTAAAATGATTGAAAGATCAGTGTGCAAGACAAGGTGAAAGGGAAACCAAAACAATGAGAGGTCACTAGGCAAAAGAAACAGGAATAAACTTGAAAGGAATTGGGACACTGCTACACATTAGAACCACAAATAATGTACATTTAAGAGGTACATTACTGTTTACATTTTTTATTTCAATATTGCATATGTATACATTGTCTTACAAGTGCTAGGTACACTGGGTATGATAGTGGTGCTTCATTCTCCTCTGCTTAACCTTCCATCTTCGACCCCATCCCAGAAAGTAAATATTAAAGTGAGGGTGTGAATCTTGCAATGAATTGTGTCTAGATTTGAGGAAACAATATACCGGCCAAAATCGATACACTACATTACAGGGTTTACCTCTAGCTTTGTGAATTTGCAAAGCTATGGAAGGACATTGTCTAAGGAAAAGCCTAAAATTCACTTGCTTGGCAAACTGAAGAATAAGGTTAGCCTGTTCATTAAACAAACATAACAGCCATAGGAGGAAGAACGGAGAATTGTTCATGTCAACCAATCTACTCCAATGGATAATATCTTACTCAGTGTAATCAGAAGACTGTTGAGTGGGTCTCCTGTGGAAGGATCATCTCCATCATGCACAGTCTTGCCAACAGGTGCATAATCATCATTGGTTTTTGGGATTTTACTTTTTGGGATCTTATGCAGTTACCATATTACCCCTGTCTGATGACTTTTAAAAATATTATTTCTATGTTTTTTTTCTTTCAGGCAAGAAAAAGGAGAGTCTGGCAAGACAGTAGCAGAGTGAAAATGCTGGGCTCACCTCATCCAAACATTCAAAACAAAACTGATAAAAAACAAACAAACAAAAAACTTCAAGGAAAAACTGACACTAGCCTGAAGCGTCAGCCTGCAGTAAAGGGGTAGTAAAGGTTTTAAGTGAGCTCTGTCTAGAGTGATAATGGGACTATCCAACCCCAAAGGGAGAAGTGGTTGCTGTGCAGAACCCAATACAGTTTCAACTCAGGCACATGCCAAGTAAGGACTTTTTAAAAAATTTACTTATTATTATTGTTTATATCTTTTATATTATTGTGTATTCCCCATAAGTTTCCCACCACCAGTTCACCCGTGAACTGTCACCATAGTTCCTTGTGCTCTTTCCTCCCCCGTTTTGAGCTCTTATCCTCCCCCTCCCTCGCTGAATGTTTCTCTCTTATTTGGTCCCCCTATATTCCTGCTATAAGTGAAGCCATTCACTATTTTTCTCTTTCTGGATTGCTGAGCACGATCTCTTCTAGCTCAGTCTATGTTGCTGCAAATTGCATGTGTTTATCTTTTTTGATTACTGAATAGTATTCCATTGTGTATATGTACCACATCTTCTTGATCCAGTCATCTATTTTTGGGCATCTGGGTTGTTTCCATATCTTCGCTATTGTAAACAGTGCTGCAATAAACATAGGGGTGCATGTATCCTTTTGGATTAATGACACATACCTGCACTGAATGAGGGGGTACATGAGCAGACACCCAGAATGTAGAGCTGGAGAGTTACTGAGGTTGGGAGTTGCACAGCTATTATCTTGAATCTGATGCTCATACACAGAACAGTTGTAGTCTGAATTGGGTCAGAGCACCTGATCTTCCCTACAGAAGAGGCTACTACTAAAGCCCAGGCCGAGATGTCCGAAACACCTACCCCTCACCACAAAGAAATACTTCACAATATAGGTTCATATTCCTGCGTCTTCTGGCAGTGGTCCTTGATGCTTACTGCCCTGGTCCTCTTATATCCCTACCTCAGACCTCTCACAGGTACCAGTTGTCCACTACTTCAACAGGTGCAAAAATAACCATTGAAAAATCTACCCCTACTAAAACCCATACAAAATTGAAAATGAGGAGAAAGAAAAACAGAGTACAAATGCCAGTACGACGACAAAAAGCATGAAAGGCGCCCCAACAGTGTAGTTGCAGAGCCTGACAGAAGGGGGATTCAGGGCAACAATCCTGGCAATGCTGACAGAACTCTAAAAAACAGAGGATGTAAAACAGAATGACGATAATGAAAATATGAAGTAGCTACATTCAGAAACAATGGAATTAAGAAACACTATAGTTGATTTTAAAAATACAATTGAGGGCCTCAATGGCAGACAAAAGCAACGGAGAGAATTAAAAAGCTTGAAAATACAATGTTGGAGAACACAAGGTAAAACAAGTAGGGAAAAAGTATACAGAGAAATAATACCTGTATCGTGGGGATCACAAAAGGATAAGTTATGAAAACATAGACATCCTATTTAAAGAAATAATCACTGAACACCATCTCAACCCGGGAAAGTTTGGAACCAGAGGTTCCAAAGCACTCCAAACAAAATACCAGATGGACATAAACCAAGACTATAAATAAAACTGTTAAGAATAAACTACAAGGACAGATATGAAAAATATCAAGAGGAAAAGGATAACTATGAGGGATAACCAATCAGGCTGTAAGCAGACTCTTCAGCAGAAACATTACAAACACAAAGGGGCTGGAAAGAGACATTTAAAATACTTAAAGAAAAAACCCTTCTAGCCCATAATCCTTTACCCAAGATTAACAATATGACAGAAGGAAACAAAAGGAGTTTCACTGAAAAACTCAAGAATATGTCAACCTTAAGCCATACATGAAATACTAAAGGCATTATCAAAAAAGCAGAACAATGACTATTGTGGCAACAGAGACCTAAATTACTTATGATGGAGAAGTGGGAGGAAAGTAACAGTGTGATCTACTAGAACCAGCGGAGACCAGACCGTTCAATGGGTCACACAAATAGCCCATCATATACTAACCTTAGTTAATAATAATCTTAGAATCCACAAATATAATAGAAGTAACACATAAGATAACAGAAATTGAACTTAGCCAAAAAATAAAAGCTCTCAAAAATAAAAGTTAAACAGACAATACAAACCAAATTAAAATAAACAAAAACATGCAAAAATTGTAATAAGCACTTATATCTCAATAATCACCTTCAGAGGTAAATGGCCCGAACTGAACATTCAAAAGATTGAGTGGCTGAATAGATTTCAAAACAAGGTCCAACTTTCTGATGTTTACAAGAAACTCACCTTACCAACAAAGACAAACATATGCCTAAAGTTAAAGGTAGTCAGGTAGTGATACAGACACTTGGTAACCAACAAAACAACAACAAATCAGGAACAGCTATACCTATATATGATAAAATAGACCAACATTTAAGAAAGTAGGGATAAAGGAGGACACTAGCTTATGATGAAGGATCTAATACAACAGGAAGACATGCTCCAAGATAAATAACAGAACTAAGATATTGGTAACAACACAATTATAGGGGAGTTTAATTCCTCACAAAAGTGGACAGATCAACAAGGCAAAATATGAATAAGGAAACAATAGCTTTAAATCAGGAATTAGACCAAATAGGTCTAACAGACAGAGACAGAATACTTCACATAAAAACAGCCATAAACACATTTCTTTCAAGTACACATAGAACATTTTCAAGAACAGACCAGATCTTGGGACACAAAGGAATTGTCAATAAAACCATAAATGTTGAAATTGTACCTAGTATCTTCTTTGACCACAATGCCATAAAATTAAAGGTCAACCACAAGAGAAAAACTATGATATATAGAGATTAAACAACATGCTGCTTAATAGTAAATGGATGAAAGAGGAAATAAAAGCAGAAATGAAAAAATACCTTGAGACAAATAAAAATGATAATACAAATAACCAGATTTTATGGGATGCAGTAAAAACAGTCTTATGGGCGAAGTTAACCATAATACAGGTTCATATTAAAAAGCAAAGCAAAAAAAAAAAAACATCCAAAAAACATCCAAATAACTTAATACTACATCTAAAACAACCTGAAGAGGAGGAGCAAATAAGACCCAATGGTAGAATAAAAAGCGCAGAAATAAATGAAATAGAGATCACACAGGCCATACACAAAATCAAAAAGAACTGGTTGTTTGAAAAGAAACAAAATCAATAAACCTCTAGGCAAACAACAAAGGAAATAATCAGAATCAAAGATTCCTTAGCACAGAAAGAAATCAGGAGAACAGAAATACAAATAAGAAATTACTATGAAAAATTATGAATTATTAGAAATGGACACATGAATTAGAATGAATAATTAGAAATGGGTACATTTCTACATTAACGTACTCCATCAAGACTAACCCTGGAAGAAGCAGACAAACTGAACGACTCACAAATATGGAAATTGAAACAGCAATCAAAAGCCCTCCAAAAACCGGAAGCTTAGGACCACATGCTTCTACAAGTGAATTTTATTAACCTTTAAAGAAATAATGTCTACTTTATTCAAATTGATTTTTAAAAACACAAGAAATGCTCCCTAATATATCTTATGATGCAAACATTGCCTTAATAGCAAAACCAGAAAAAGATAACACAAGAAAATTATAGATCAATATCCCTGATATATATCAAAGCAAAAGGGTTTTTTTTTTGTGTGTGTGTGTGTGTGTGTGTGTGTGTGTGTGTGTTCTAAAAGGACAGGTTTATTAGAAAGAGAGAAAATAAAAAGGCACATGCCTGTGCAAATTTTTCAATACTATCACTACTTATGGTATAGACAAACCTAAAGAGGTCATCAAAAAGTTATCAGAAGCAAAAAATGAATATAGCCAAGTAGCAGGCTACATAGTCAACATACAAAAAATCCATGGCTATTAAAAATATATCCAAACAATGAACAAGAATTAAAAGAAATTAAGAAAATAACTCCATTTATAATTGCTTCAAATAAACCGTTTATAATTGATTAAAAATATTAAATACCTTAAAATCAACATACCAAAGATGGTAAAAGACCTATATAACAAAAACTACAAAATATTAAAGGACTTAGTGACATGAGAGATGAAGTATATCTCAGGCTCATGGACGGGGAGAATCAAATTCAATTGACTATCTTGCCTAAAATGATACACAAATTTAATGCAATACCCATCAAAGTTCTAGCCAATGTTTTTCAAAGAAATGGAACAAAACACATGGAAATTTATATGGAATCACAAAAGGCCTGGAATTGCAAAAGCATGCCTAAGAAAAAAGGAGAGAGATGGAGATATCATTTTACATGACTTCAAACTTTATTATTATTATTTTTTTAAAGAATTATTTATATATGCATCCAAGCTGGGGTGCAGGCCAGAGGTGTGGGGCAGTGAGAGGGTTCTCACCAGAGATAGAGTGGGGAGCAGAACAGGCAGATCAACGGAAACACAATGCTGAGGGGAGCAGTGGGCGAGGCAGAAGAGGTCCGCTGTGCCATGTGGGAATCTCCCTGGCTGGGGATCGAACTCGTGCTGTAGTGGCTCTGGATAGCTTCATAGTGCTGTGCTTAACCCGTTGCACCAGCAGGGAGGCCTGACTTCAAACTTTATTATAAAGCAGCAGTGTTAAAAACTGGTATTGGCACAAAAATAGATGCAAGCACCAATTTAACAAAATGGAAACCCCAGAAATAAACCCACATATATACCAGCACTTAATCTATGATAAAACATTTATGACCAGAAAGTAGGGAAAAGACAGTTTCTTTAGTAAATGGTGCTGGGAAAATTGGAAAGCCACATGTAAATGAATGAAGTGGGATTACTCACTAACACCATACACAGGGACAAATTCCAAATTTATTAAAGACTTAGTTATAAGACCCATAGCAATAAAGTACATAAAAGAAAACATTGGTTATACATTCCATGATATCAACAATAAAGATGTTTTTGGTGACTCAACCCCTATGGCAACGGAACTAAAACAAAGATAAATAACTGGAATTACCACAATTTAAAAAGCTTCTGTACAGCTCAAGAAAATATGAGGCAATTAAATAGACACCCTATTGAATGAAAGAAAATATTTACACAGTATGTAACTGATACGGGATTACTATGCAAGATACATTAAAAAAAAAAAACCTCATAGGATTCAACAATTAAAAAAAAATCCCAATTTACTATGATAGAGGACTAAGGATGCCAGACGGTGCGTATGGTACAGTGACAGGCAGCTGAGGAGTGAGATTCTATTTGAGTCAAATACAGTGTTGTAAACCAATGTTACCTTAATAAAAAAAGATCATATAACCCAAATAACAAATGGCAAGAGATCTGAACTGACAATTCATTAAAGATGATCTCCAAAAGGCCAAAAGATATATGAAAAAAATGGTCGTCATTCTGATAAGAGGAAACTACAGTAAGATATCATCTCATACCTGTGAAACTGCACGTATTAGACCTCAACAAATGTAGGAGAGGATGCAGAGGAAAAGAAACCCTGTTGTACTGTTGATGGGAATATGAACTGGTGAATCCATTATGGAAAACACTCTTGATTTATCTTAAAAATTAAAAGCGGAAATACTGTATGACCTGGTAATTCTGCTCTTGGGTAGTTATCCACAGATTATGAAACCATCAACAAAAAAATCCCAGATGTTCCACAATAGTCACAGCAACATTATTTACATCTTGTAATTGACATGTAACCCAATAATTAAGGCATGGACACAGCCTAAATTTCTTTCAATGGATGAATGTATTAAGAAAATGTAGTACCTACAGACCAGGAGGTATTATATTGCCATAAGAAAGGATATGGTGCAGTCATTTTTAACAAAATGGAGGATATTTTAGAGAATTATGTGCATAGTAAGGCAGAATGATAAAAGCAAATATTGGCTAGTCACACCATAGACAATTCAACAACCTAAAACACTTCAAAAAACTAGTGGACATTGCTAAATGTCCCGAGGGCTCTGGCTGTTAAGAGGGAGGTAGGAGAGCAAGGGATAAGGTTACATAAGAGATGGTGTAGGGGAAAAACAGAGAAGACCTTCTGGCCAAAAAAATAAAAAGTAAAATAAAACTCAAAGTTTGGATGACCTTGGGACACAAAAGCAAATTAGGCTTTCGTTTTGAAGAAATTGACAGACTATAGATAATATAATTTTTAGGTTTCAAAATATTTTATTTTTATTTCTATTTATTTTGTCTTTAAAGATTTTTATTTATTTATGCATACAAGCTGGGGTACAGGCCAGAGGTGTGGGGTGGCAAAAAGGTTCACTAGAGACAGAGTGGGGGAGCAGAACAGGCAGATCAATGGAAATAAATAAATTAGAGAGGGGAGCAGCAGGCGAGGCAGGAGAGGTCTGCTGCGCCATCTGGGAATCTCCCTTGCAGGGCGTCGAACTCACTTTGCCACTGCTGACAGCTTCACAGCGCAGTGCTTAACCACTGTGCCACCAGGGAGGCCCCAGGTTTCAAAATCTTATATTACATTCTGATCATGTTATTAGGGTAAATTAGCATTAATAAAAAAATTCTATCCATGCCTTTTATGCCAGGTATTAAATTTAAAAATTCAAGCAGATGTTAACAACAAAAAACCTAAGGAAGGTTTTTAACCCTCTGGGTAGAATTATTCTACTCTTACATGTTAATCTCCTTTAAAGCATTCTATCTCAATAAGTAATTTGAAAGCTACAACATATCCCCATATATCTGTATTTATAAAGGAATACATTTTTAATTTAGCTATACTTAAAACAATTACAGGCTTGAGAGAGATTCTGTCTCTTTAAAGTATCCATTATGTTACATCATCTATTTTTCAACCTTGGTTTCAAATGACTTGTCCACTGCATCGCCCTTCTACTACCTCTTTCTTCAGGTGAAGAGTTATTTTTGTTTCCTTCATGTAATATAATGTTTGAGATTGCATATGTTTGCAGGTGCTAAGTCTCATTGCTATATACAATTCCATTATATGGATATACAAAAATTTCCTTATCCATTCATTCTACTAGTGGAGAACATTTGGGGGTAGTTTCCAGTTTGGGGCTATTTTGAAATCTGTTACGAAAATTATATTAAATCCCTTTGTTAGAGTTAGACCTCGGAGTGAAAGTGATGGGTTATAAGATATGCCTACATTTAAGATTAAGTATATTTTCCTTAAATGGCCACCAGTTGCATCTGTTGAAACCCTCAGTGGTTTTCTTTTATAGTTTGAATAAACTGTTCTAAACTATAAGATCCAGTAGGACCAGCCTGTATTTAATTCTCTTGCTTTAACTCATGCCACTCTCAACTCATTGTATTTGCTCCCATTCTTTAATTTTTCTTGATGGAGGTCTCCAGCTTTTCTGTTTGCAATATTCTTATTATTCAACCTAACTATCCTACACACTCATCAACCCACACAATTCAGCTCCTAATAGAGAACTTCTTACCATTCTTTAAATGTCACCTTAAGGGAGGTCCCTTCTGTGATTATCTAAGTATCTCCATTTTATTAAAGTACCTGCATTAAATCTAAGTCTCTCCATTTTATTTTCTCTAATTCAATCAACATTCTTCATGGCACTTATGACAAATTTGAAAGTATATGATAATTTTTTCTAGTTCATATGCATCTTCTTCTAGTCTTAGGTACTTAAAACAAGATATTCATATGTATGACCCACTCCCGGGTGTCATAATACAACTTGATTGGTGGATCCCAGTCATGGTATTTTTAAAAAGTCTTCCAAGCTAATTATGGCTTTATAGTGTATGCGATATGTAACATGCAAATCATAAATATTTGAGGTGTTATGTAATTTTTATTGATGGATGTGTGCAATCCAAAATATTTAGAGACTGGCGAACAAGCCTATACAACACCTTAATTACATGTGAGGGATCTACATTAACGGGGAATCTCTGAATTATGTTTACTGTTATCAACCGGTTACCGCTATCGTTGAAATTACTCTAATTTCCAATGCCATTGATCTGTTACGATTCAAACTGAGTGTTGCATATTCTAATCATTTGTGCATGTCTGTCTCCCTCGCTGGATTTTAACAGCTAGTATTATGTCCTTTTCATCATTTCATTCTCCACAGCACTTGTTATATATAAATCTTTGCCTATAGCATACTATCAACACGTAAGTTGTAATAAATAAAATCACTATTTAGGTCATTTGTATAACACCTGTATAAAATACTTCACTGAGCTGTTTGACATTTTTTACCTTGAGAAGTGACATTTCATTATTTAAGTATCTTTTTTCTTGGCACAATAAAGGATCAATTGCAAAGACTTGAAGCTAAAGAGGTTTGAGGATCCTTGAAAGTACAGTACCCTTGTGGGGCAGTAAGTATCAATAATAACAGGGGCTATTCTTGGTCTATATTTGGGAACATAATTGACTACTGTCAGAAAATAGTTTTGTAAGTTAGAAAGAATGTCTGGTTATTTCAATAACTACACATTACTATCTACTTAGAAACATCACTTGACCAACAGTATTTGTCTCAAATTTAAATGAAAAATATTCATTTGTAGGGCCTCACTGGTGGCACAAGGGGATGAGTCTCAGACTATGAAGCTGTCAGCAGCCACTGCAGCCTGAGTTAATCCCCGGCCAGGGAGCTTCCCACATGGCGCGGCAGACCTCTCCTGCCTCGCCCGCTGCTCCCCTCAGCAGTGTACTTTGGTTGATCTGCCTGTTCTGCTCCCTACTCTGTCTCTGGTGAATCCTCTCACCCCCTCAACTCGCACCTATTTTAGATTTTAAAAAATATCAAAAATCAGAAGAGAAAGAACATACATCAACATAATAAAGGCCACATATGACAAACCTACCGTTAATACCGTACTCAATGGTGAGAAACTGAAAGCTTTTCCTCTAAGATCAGGTACAAGACAAGGACGTCCACTTTCACTCCTATGATTCAATATAATATTGGAAGCCCGAGGTATGAGTGATTAAGCAAGAGAAAGATATGAAAGGGATCCAAATAGGAAAGAAGCAAACTATCACTATTTCCACATGACATGACAATATCATAGAAAGCCCTAAAGACTCCACCAAAAATATTAGAAATAACAAATCAATACAATAAATACAAAATTGATTTATAAAAGTCAGTTGCATTCCTATAGGAAACAATGAACTAAAATAGAAAGAAATAAAAAATGGCACCCTCTTCACTGTAGTATCAAAAAGATTTAAAAACCTAGGAAATATAGCAAGGATAAGAAAGGAGAAAAGGAGTACAAACAGAAATGTAAAGACTGTTTTTCTCAATTTTACCAAAGATTCTAGGAAGCTTACAAAAGGAAGAACTTACTACACCTGAATTGTTCAATGTTATATTCAGGTTGAAACAAAATTTCTAGTAAAAAAAACTCCTCAAATGCTGATATGGTTAGGAAATAAGATTAGTACAAAACTCAGTCACCAGAAGACAGTCAAATTAGGCTTGAATTTCTTGATTTCTTTACTAAAACTTTGTATTTATTTGGGATCCAACTTCGATTTCACAAGTTCAGGTCACATTATGCTTTTAAATTATTCTCCCTGAGAAACAGAAGTTTAAATTATGGTGACATCCCCACATGGTTAAGAATGTTTCAAATGAAGGCATTTTAGACATGGAGAACCTGTCAGTATATAGATTCAAAGAATCCAACTGACAAACTCCAGCCTATCAAACAAGCCTGAAGATATATGCAAAGTAGATGGATAATTTTGAGAGCTGGAAACTAGTTTAAACAAGTCTAAAATCCTGTTACTTCTCATAAATAAAATCCAAAGCATTCCACGCACAAATACTTTTTGAAGAGGATATTTAGCTTGATGTCCTCACATTAGATTGACACCAGGAATTAGTGGAATGTGGGTTTGATAAGAGCAGAACTGCAAGTCAAAGTGGATTTTGCATTTGACACTATTTATTTTTACCACTATATAAAAGAGAAAGAACAATATCCTGAAAGCCACAGGACACAGAATTATTGGAAAAGGAAACAGAAAAATCCTGTGGTATCATGGGACAGAAAGAAATATATCATTGCTGTTTTTTATTAATTATAGGCAAAGCTGTTTAGTCAATTGTATTTACCTTCTTTTTAAAAGACCGATATGCTTGTATTTTAAAAACACAAGCAGTATAAAATTTAAACATCTTAGAAGAGCTAAAAAAAATAGTTGAAAAAAATCGTAGTATCAGAGGAAGGAAACAAAATTGTTTTTCTCGCGTGTATTATTTCTTTAATTATTCCTATTAGTAATTTCAACCAATTGTCACTATTTGGTTCTGTTGAAATTCTCTTTCAATAATTTATATTTTAACCCTTATGTAATAGAAAGATAGTGTAGTATATTTCAAAATACCTATTTTAATGTTTAAAATAATTACTTATTATGTTATAAAGGGTTTTTAGATCTAGTGTCATGATTGTTCTCAAAGAGCTGGTCTTCTTGAGGGCACTATGCTAAGTACAGTAAGTTAGAATGTAAGTCAGAGACAGATAAATACTGTATGATTTCACTTCTATGTGAAATCTTATGAAAACAAAACCCACAGTCACGGAAAGAGGTAGGTGAGGATGGGGGAATTTGGAACATTAGAAGTACATAGAAGTACACTAAGGATGCAATCATAGGGGCCTGAAAAAACCAAATACCTGTGCCTTCATAAGGATGAATGACTTTTGCCTTGTTACTGTAATGCCACTCTAACTTTGCATGAGGAAGCCACGGGCATTTTACAGCATTACTCTACCTACCCTGTGCCATTTGAAGTTATTTGTACAAGAATGAGGTATCTTGGTATTAGAAAATATTATAATTGGGAATCTCAGTGTTAAAATTAGGAGCCATCAGTAGATCAGGGGCCCAGATACAATGATGTGTGTGTGTGTGTGTGTCTGTCTGTCTAGGTGGGGTTAAAAAGCAAAAGGAAGAATTTGGATGAGAACATTAGATGAGCCCACAGGAAGAAAGTAATTTTAAAAAGGCAATATTATTTAATATTGCATAATATCTTTCTAAGTATGTTGACAATTATTAATTCATATAATTCTTTTAAAGCTCCATGATGTTCTTTTAAAGTTCCTTATTTTAAAAATATGAGCCACTGAATAGTTACTACTGAAAGTAAAACAGGATTTGAATTCAGGAAGTCTGATTTTAATGTCTGTGCTCTTAATCAAATAATTATCATCACATAACTTTGTAAAAATTCCATTTAGTAGAGAGAAACCAGAGTTCTTATCTCTAACTCAGTCTCTAAGTCCAGGAGATGGTAATTTTATAGCCCTCCTCTCTTGGGGAATCAGGAGCATATATTAAGTGCCACTACCATGGTCTGAATATTTGTATATCACCTTTCTCCCCTTTCCAAATTTATGCATTGAAATGTAATGTCCAATGTGATATCAGGAGGCGGGGCCTTTGGAAGAGGATTAGCCTTCATAAATGGGATTAATGCCCTTATAACCATGATTCCAGAAAGCTCTCTCTCCCTCTCCTCACAATGCAGGGACACACTGAGACATCAGCGGTCTTCAACACAGAAGAGGGTTCCACTAGAACCTAACCGTGCAGGCAGTCTGCTCTTAGAATTCTTACCCTAGTTGGCTCACAGAACTGTAAGAAATGATGTTTTTGTTATAAACCAGCTAGTCTAGTGTAAGAGTGTGTGTGTATTTTGGTCTAATGTGTTTTGTTACAGAAGCCCAAATGGGCTAAAACATACACTAAACACTGAGATAATTTAGATTTCCTAGAAATTTAGGGTTAATTTTAGAAGTGACATATTGGGACAAAACCTCTAATGATGATACTACTACTCTACTCTAAAGATAATGGCACTAAAAACAGCAATGATAGTAATTAAAATAGTAGCTAATATTTACTGAGGATCGTCTATGTGTCAGGTAGTATGCTAAGCACTTTTTGTACATTATCTCATCAAATTCTTCTAAATATCTGAGGTAAGAACTGTTATTTGTCACGAATTTTCCAACTTTTTAATTTAATCCACAGAAAGGTTAAGTAATTTCCTCATATTTGGCTCTTGTGAGAGTAAAAAGAAGTATAAGGTCAGGAAATAAGAATACCTTTGAAATTTGGAGATTAAATGTAACATACTTGGAGATAACTAGTTTGCACTATAAACTGCTATACTCAAAACTGTATGTACTATCTACCCTGATTCTGTTCTTTGCTGAAGGTACAGACACCAGCAGGCAGGGAACAAAGTCTGTTGTATCCCACTGGATTATCCTGGCAGCAAATGCCTCAGCCATCTGGCTTGGCAATGCCAAGCTAATCCCTGGTCCAGGGACCTGTGTAGATAACATAGTGGGAGGGAAGGCAGAACCTCCTAATACATGATTCCTCAAGCCTCTTGGAGAGATCAAAGTATTTACCCCTCTCTCCTCTTTAAAAGAAATTATCCTCTCTCCCAAAAAGAAATGAGGTTTATCTCAATTTGAATGAAATTTCCTAGTCCACTCTCATCTACTGGCCAAATTTATCCTAAAGCACTCCAGCCCTAACTGTAACTATCTCCCAGAGTCCTGCTTGAAGCTGCCTGTTCTGGAAATGGAAATGGTGATTTATCTCTACTCTACCTGTTTTTCAAGGGATGCAGAAAGGCATCATGGATAGGAAAACAGAAATTCTAAAGTACAGTGCTTATGAGACGTGAATTTGCAATATTACTGTTTGTCAAGAGCTGGCTTGAGGAACATACACAAATATTTCACTTTAGCAAATAATGAAGATTTTATAAGAAAAACATAAAACTAAGAAAGGGCTCCAAATATGACATTTTCCTTCGCAAAATATCTGTTAAGCACTCCAGTGCTTACAGAATCAAGGTCAAAATTCATGAGCTATCATTCAAAGTCCATTAAAGCCACCACTTACCATCTTGTTCCATCACTTTAGTTTTATAGAGATGCATGTGAACTGGAAAAATGTTGGTGAAATTCACTTCCTGAGGGTAAGCCTTTATGGATGGGAGACTAGAACACGTTTCCAACTCCACAAGATAAGCTATGGACATGAGATGTAACACTCCGCCACAACGCCCCCCCACACACCCAAGTAGATCTAGCAATGAGCTACACTTATCATTGGCCAACTCAAATTTTCAATCACTTGCTTCTGTTTTTTTGCTCCTTAAAATAAATAGTGCATAGAGACTTTTTTGTTTCCAATTCTGCTCTATGGAGAATCTATTTAAGATGTCTTTATAGTACTATTGAAAACTTCAATTTAAATCATATTGTAACATCATTCATTTGAGATTATATAAGATTGTTGAGAGGGATTTTGAATCCTGGCTCCATCAGTTACTGGATCTATAACTGGCTATGTAAGTTGCAATGGTGCATATGATGGCGAAAATTGTTCAAAAATATTATTTTACCTACCATCTTGTTGGATAATTGGAAGGAAATACTCTATATTCTCTAAATTTTGATACAGCTAGCATTCTGGATGTGAGTTAAATGTGTTTGTGTAAGCTTTAAAAGGCAGAACTGAACCCTAGACCTCTTCCTTTTGGCTTTTGGAACTTGGAAGTAAGACAGCAACAGCGTTCCTATTAATACTCTCCATTATTCTGGGTGTTGAGAAGAAGTTGTAAATGACAGAATATTTGCTTTCCATACACCTGGTCAGAACAAAATTTACGAAGACCTATTTTTAATTGTTGAAAGAGTATTGGTTAAATAACCAGCAAATCTAAAGATGAAACTTGGCCTTAAGGCTGAACAACTGCAAAGTAAATATGATAAATAAGTAACATGCTTTTTTGAAATAGTGCCTCTCTACTAGAATTAGGATCTAATCTTAACTCTACCATCTGTTACTATGTGATTATGGGTAAAACACTTGCACACTTTCAGTCTCTATAACATGTAAATGATGATCCCAACCCAGGATGAGGTCATGGGTGTGAAAATGTCTGTAGACACTGTCTGTGCATATTTGGCTCGGTGTCTATCTGTGCATTTCTGTTTGTGAGCCCAGCATCTCCTACACACATGTACAGAGCTCCCTCTAGTGCTCAAAAGGAGAAAGCACCTTGCCTGCAATACTATACCAGGGTCTGAATTCAGTAAGGCTGATGGGTGGGTTTGTCCCCATCTCTACATGGCCAGGTTTCCAGAACCGTCTTTGAGAAGCAGAGGAGGATAGTGCCTCTGGAGTTGCAAATTCAGATAACAGAGAACTCTGCAAAACTCCAACCCATAGGCAGTTACTTAGTGGTACGAGGCAAAAACAGGCCTGGTGGTGGAAATAAGATCATAAGTAATCAGATAGGTTCTCTTGAGGGTGGGGACTGATTATACCACATTTCATTCTGGGGAGCAATTAGGTCAAGAGAAAGATTACTGGTATATAATCGGGTTGCAGTGGGAAAGAACTTTTTTGTCTCTGTATTGAGGATCTTTGATCTAAGTAGTGAACATTAGAATACACTGTCTCCCCATGTATTGCGATGTAGATGTTGGGGCTGACAGCAGCTAAAGCACACTTGTGCTGTTTATGGCATGCATACTCTGCCAGGCAGTGCACTAAATTCTCACACATCACCTCATTTGATTCACTGTATGAGGTGAATATTATATGTTTTATTTTTTAATTATTTTTTTAATGTATGCATTCAAGAATTGGGGTGCTGGCCAGAGGTGTGGATGTGTGTGTGAGAGGATTCACCAGAGACGGAGTGGGGAGCAGAACAGGCAGATCTACTGAAATACACTGCTGAGGGGAGCAGCAGGTGAGGCAGGAGCGGTCTGCTGAGCCATGTGGGTTAGCTCCATGGCTGGGGATTGAACTCGTGCCGCAGTAGCTGGTGCGAGCTTGATAGCGCTGAGACTCTAATCCCTGAGCCACCACTGGAGGCCCTTTATATCTATTTTAAAGATGAGAAAATTGAGGCCTATTAAAGCTAAATAACTTGCCCAAGGGCAAAACTGAGTAGCAATGGAGTCATATTTTGAATTCAGAAGGACCAATTCAAAACACCATTCATAATCATAGGACATTTTATGGTCCAAACATCTATTTTATAGGCACTTGCTAGCAATTTGACATGAGAAAAATAACAAGAAAATACTGATACCTTAAGGTAATATGTTAAATTTTCAGCAAGGGTACCAAGCCATTAAGTGGGGGAGAGAGCAGTCTCTTTTAACAAATAGTGCTGAAATAACTGCAAAATGATCTATCGCCAACCTAGAAGTCCATATCCTGACAAACTATTCAAGTGTGAGGGTAAAATACAAATATTTTCAGACATTCAAGATCTTAAAAACTTTTATTTCCTGTGGGTGCTTTCTCAGGAAACCACTGGCAGATCTGTTCCCACCAAAACTATGTGGGAAAAAAATGAGAAAGGAGAACACAGTATCCAGGAAGTGGGGTTTTTCTGTAGGAGAGCAGAGAGGGGACGCGCCTGGCAGACAGCTGTGTGAGAATCTGAAACTAGTCAACCCACATTAGAATATAAAGACCAAAAACGTTAGGACAGTAGTTTGCAGGAAAAAATGCAAATGATAATTTGACGATTTTGATCATGTAATAAACAGGTTTGAGAAAATATGTATAGGAAATGAAATGAAAAAAAGTGGGACATTTCTGACTCCAGGGAAAACAAAGTATTAAAGTAAAAGCAAAATTGAAGTAAAAATAAATTAAACCACTTCATACAACAACTAATATATTTAAAGTTACAGCAAGATAGATACTAAACAACTGACTTCAGAAAAATTATGAGTAGCTGTGTAGGAAGATACAGAAATCAAATTTTACCTTTCATTGTAAGTAGCCATATGTAATGTGCAAAATTAATGAATAAAGGAATGTTGATAAATATTAAAAGAGTTAAGTAATTCAAGCAGTAGTTTATAATATTTTTAAATAATTATAGGAATTGAGGTAATAGAAGGTAAAGAGCAAATCATTTTTTATTCTTGGTACAGTGATCTAAAAAAAAAAAAAAGAATGTTAATTTAAAAATTAGCCAAGAAAAAAAAAAACAATGAGGGAAGAACTCTAAAAGTTACTCTAGGCCTCCCTGGTGGCGCAGTGGTTGAGCGCTGCGCTGTGGAGCTGTGGGCAGCGGCGACGCGAGTTCGACGCCCGGCCGGGGAGATTCCCACATGGTGCGGCAGACCTCTCCTGCCTCACCCGCTGCTCCCCTCAGCAGTGTATTTCTCATCTGCCTGTTCTGCTCCCCACTCTGTCTCTGGTGAACCCTCTCGCCGCCCCACGCCTCTGGCCTGTACCCCAGCTCGTATGTATAAATGAATAAATCTTAAAAAAATATTAAAAAAAATAAGTAAAAGTTACTCTAAGAACTCACACAGAAGAGCTGGCAACCAGGTCTCTAGAATCTGGTGAAAGAGCAGTCAAGAAGCAGAGAGTGCTCAGGCAGAAGGGCTGGAATCTCATAACCTTGAGGGTTTGGTGACATGGCAGTGAACATAGAGAAAACAGGAGGGTGGAAACAAAAGAGGACACAAAGGGAGCAGCAGCTTGCACAGGACCCGCAAAGAGCATGTCACTTTTGGCAGACACAGACTGCACTCCTCACGTTGGGATGCTGCTGCTAAATGATCAGAAACTGCCCAGAGGGTTGCAGGAGGCTGGGGGTATAAACTACAGCAAGGATCAAACTGGGGACAGAAAGGCCTGGTAATCCAGGAACGAGTCAAATCTCCTCCATATTCCTTACTTTCTTGTCTTTACTGTAGCACTTGTATAATGTAAAAAAGTTGGAAACCCCATAAACGTGTAGGGTAAGTGGAACAATGATCAGGTTTTTCCGCCCTCCCTCCAATGATAGACCCCTGCAGGCCTACACGCATGCCTGATGGCGGCACCTGGGGTGGGGTGTGGGCCTGCATGAGTGGGCGCACGTGGGCCTGGAGAGACTGCGCTTAAAAGGGCAGCATCACAGAGGATGCAGCAGCAGAGAATGGTGCGTGGAGCAGAGGGCCATTCGGGCTGCAGTAGAGAGGCCACAAGAGAACGCCTGAGAGCCAAGATTCGCCGGGGGCTGGGAGGCCTGCCAGCCTCCCGGCCCCGTTGCCTGCCCGGTACCTGGTTGCCTCTCTACAAGCGATAATTAAAAGCCTAAAAAGCCTGCAAGGGCTCCAGAACGCCTTTCCTTTTGACCCCTCTGCCAGCCATGGAGAACTTCCTCCTGCTGTCTTCCTGCCCTTACAGTTGGCGTTAGTCAGCGAGATAATTCAACGCAGACGGGCATGGAAGTGTCGTGCTCGGTGGCAGAACTCTTCTGTGAGGGCACCTTCCCAGAGGTGGCCCGAGGAGGGTGAGTCGCCGGTGCAGGTGAAGAGGACTCTGTGCAGTGGGGAGGGCGTTGGAAGGACACGGTGCCGGCTTGGAGCAGGGCTGGGGCTTGCGTGTTGGCTCACGGCTCTGCAGCTGGGGTCCAGACAGTGCTGGAGACGCCGTGGAAGTACAGGAGGTGGACAAGGTCCAGGAGCTGCAGGACAAATCCTCAAGCTGAGGAGACGGCCTGAGAGGACCAGCCCACTGCTCCATGCAGTAAGACATGTCAGGAAGAAAGAGCAAAGAACTAATGGACGAACAATCCTGCCAGAAGGTAGATGTTATGACTATGGAGCCCCGGGGGGAATCGGGGTGGCCAGTGGGGCTCGGCGGCCAAAAGCAGCCTGTGTGCTGCCTGGCACTCCGAGGGCCACAGGCCAGAGGGGCAATGGCCAGAGTAGGGGAACCCCAAGATCGGCTGAAGGAGAAAGCCCTCGCCAAGTCCTCTGCAGCCAGGCAGAGGAAAAGCCAACTTAAGGCAAAAGCTGGTGCCAAGGTTGGGAAGCCCTGAGTGGTTGATAAGCGGCCGAAAGGTTGTTAAAGGCCAGTGAGTCTCTTAAAATCCCCTGTGGGTGATGCCCTGTTGGTTATTGAATAAGGCTGAGGTGCTGAGGAGCCTGTTGGGTTGGGGAATGTGGCTGGCGGTGGAGACCACAGCCAAGGAGGGCCCAAGAGAGGCCACACGTGGAGCCAGTGTCCCCCGACCCATGCGTACGTGCAAAGCGTCGGCCTGAGTGCAGGGTCTGCGCGTCACATTGGTGGCTGTGAAAGCCGAGTGTTGGAGCGACCGCGCAGTGCCCTGGGGACTGGGTGAGAACCCCCCCAAAGAGTGTCGCCACTCTGAAGAGTGGGTGCATCCTAGGGGTGGATGCGGTATGGCTCCCCCCTCGAATGAGCAGTGCCTTCGGGAACAGAATTGGTGGATCATCTGTTCGTGACAGTAATCTTGTCTTTGCCCATAGGTTGGTGCCCTGCCTGGGCTTACTTGTATTTTGTATCTTGTTGCATTGTTTAATTCTGTGGGTCATGTTCATATTGGCCGAGGGAAATGTGTACATTGTATGGCGAAAACCAATCATGGTGGTGGTCGAAACATGTAAACATGTAGGTCGGATTGATGAGGCAAAGTTCTCCTCCAAAGGGAAGATAATTAAGCCAAAAGTTACCCAGCAAAAGTGACACCTGCTGTGATGAGAGAAGTAAGGTTGTGTATCTCAGCTTGGGAAAGTGAAGGGAAACACTTGGGAAAAAAGGAAAATAAAAGTAGTTCTTCTGAGAACTTCTGTTTTCCCTGTGAAATTAATTCCCTTGTGTTTTCCACACATCTGTTAAGGTTGTGAGGGGCTGATGTTTGAGGAAAGTGAAGGAGGTTTGAGAGTTTTGAAGCGTTTGTGTAAGCGGGGCCTGAGGACACAATGGTGCTAACTCCACAGTGTAAATAAGCTCCGCGTAGCGGCCGATCAGTAGCGACACATGGTGCCAGTGACTGAGAATAAGTTGCAGGTGGGGTATTGCAGTCACCCGTTCACTGTAGACCATAACCTTACAGGTGGTACCGTTATGCGAATGACCTCATCAGAGAGTAACCTGTAAAAGAGAATATGGATTTTGTTGTGTAGGAACGGTAGGAGAAGAGTTGGGTTTTTTGGGAGGGGGCTGTTTTGGATGTTGGGTGATAGAATCTTTGGTGAGAAGGAAAGAACTGAACACAAGAGACCACTAATGGGTAGAGTGAAAGTGGATCAGTGGGTCCAGGCACTGGGATTGGCCTGTGGTAATGAACTAGAAAGATTCAGGAGTTGGGCCATGGCAGGGGATTCAGAAGACGTCTCTTTTGTTGTTATTTTGTCGCCCTTCACTTCTGTAAATTGTACCTCTGGAGAAACACCAAATTTTATGCGCAGTGTGTGCAGGTAGAGTGAGCTAACTGCACACCTCTATTCAGGCCTGATCAAAGGAGGATTGCATTCACCGGGCAAAATGGCTGGGCCAGGTTCTCGTGAACTTCAGGGCTGGACACGTGATCTAAATGGCGTCACCTGCACGGATTGTTGTGATGAAGTGAGCATGTTTTCAGTTTGAATGGGGCTCTTGGCTTATTGGCAGCCATGTGGCACCACCTGATTGCTGACACTGAAGTCAGTACCGAAGAGAGAGCCATTAGATGGGCAAAATTTAAAAACATTTGAAACTATCAACTGTGCAGATGTAGGACAGAAACTCTTCTACACAGCTATGAGGATTTGCATTAGTATAACCATCCCTACATAGATGCTCCAGAGAAAACTTTACATATATACAATGGAATATATTGAGGATTTTTAAAAGCTTTATTTGTAGTAAGAATCAAACGGTAATATCCTAAATATATTTTGTAGTGGCAGGATGACAGGGAGCAGGTTCTCTGTAGGTTCGGGCAGACCGGTCAAAGGAGTCCTGCAGCCCTCGGTGGCTCTTTGAGGCTTTTAGTTATCTTTGGTAGAGGCAACCAGGTACAGGGCAGGAAACAGGGCCGGGGGGCCGGGAGGTTGGCAGGCCTCCCAGCCCCTGGCGAATCTTCACACTCTCTGGGCTCTCTGCTGCGCCCCACCAAAAGGTCCTCTGCTCCACACTCTGTTCTTTGCTCCTCGTTCTGTTGCTGCTTATAAGCCCAGTCTCTGGCTCAGGAGCGCCCACTCAAGCACCCCCACACCCCACCCCAGGTGCTGCCATCAGGCATGCGTGTAGGCCTGCAGGGGTCTATCATTCACGGGAGGGTGGAAAAACCTGATCATTGTTCCACTTACCCTACTATTTCTCAATAAACTTTCTGCCCGTTTTTCTTAGGCTTTTCATCTTTTTCTTACTAAATTTAGAAGATCTTTATTCCATATACAGTTAATGGATAGCAAAATAGTGATCAATTCAAAGCAACACTGTAAGTGCATTAAAAAGGATTGAGCTAAAATTAGATATATTAATATGAATAAATATCACAAATTCAATAAACAGGCCACAAAACTATATATATTCCGTGTGATACATGTAAAGTTTACGAACATCGAAACGGATAACATTTTAAGGTGATTCATATGTCAACATTAAAAGTATTATAAAAGTATGGAAACAGAATTTGGTGTTCATTCCTGGTGTGGAGGGGGGTTCTTGTGATAGGAAGGAATGGGGGGGGGGGCGGGAGGGGAAGTTGTGCCTTATTCTGTAGGTTAAGCCTTATTTCTTAAGCTAGGTGGAGTGCATAGCAGTTGTCTTTTATCCTTTATACCTCACTTGCATATATACATATTGAATTACAAATAAAACATCTGTATCTCAAAAATACATAGATAAATTATTATGTAAAGCTACACAAATAGGGTAAACACTGTTTCTCTTCCCTGTAACTTTTACAAACTAAGGCTTTTTCCCTGGCTGAGCTTCTTGTTTGTGGCTCATTCTTTCCCTCTGGTGGTCACTCGCTGCAACCGCAAATTATTTCCTGTGGGTTGTTCACTGCAGAAATGAAACGCAGTCCCACACTTTCAGATCTACTCTTGCACTATTTGAAAGTAGACGTCCCATTCAGAGATCTGCTTTTCTCAAAATAAAATGATCAATCTATTACACATATATTCGTGAGGTTCTATTGTCCTGAGGGATTGAACAATCGAAGTGGCTTTGCTAGGTTTCTACAGTTAGAGAGGAGGTGGGGTGGGGAACATGTAGGACAATTTAGCCTTATTTTGGACTTAGGGGAGAACAAGTTAGAGAAAAAACTTAAAAAGTGAGTAAAACATTGCACACTTATATGCAAATTATATAAAAACAAGCTTGACAATAATCAATTTACTTTGCTTGTTAACCTAATTTTTGTTTCTAAAGATATCTAAGCTGGTAGAAAAACAATCTCATTTTCCTTAATGACAATAGACAACACATGTCCATCATTATTTTCATATTCTTCTATTTTCTGATGCTGTTTTTAAAAAGTCTATTTCTTACATATAAGAACTTAGTAGTTCTTTTTAAGCATAATGGTCATAGGATCAGTGCTTTTACCTCATTCATTTACTCATTCATTTATTCACTCACATTATTTGCCTTAAGTATTTTCTGCTTAGCTTTTTATGTAGTAAACACTAAAGAGGCTATATACTCAGTTCACTAAGGCATGCTTAATTTCCCTTTCATAAACAAATCACCATAATAGGGTATTTTGCACTTCAACTGCTGCATTTTAAACTTAAACTCTTCTGAATATAATATGCAGTAAAAATATTACAGACATATACTAAGAACAATTTATTCCAGAATAAAATGATCTGCCCCACACGTTTGACTGCTGGTCTCCAATACCTATTGTCATTCTAAGTAGTATGTTCAAAACTTATTGAGGACTTGTTTATTTTATTTGAGAAAAACACTGGAATGATCGTCGAACTTATTTTTTTCCTTGAATTGTGGTGACTTTTCTCTCTTCCTGAAAATAAGTGATAATATATGTATGTCTTGTGTATATATGTACTAGGGATTTTGACATATGTGATGTGAAAGATGACACTGGTCAATAGTGAAGTCGTGACTGACTTAAAAAGGCCCTAATTTGTAGTATCTTGGTGTGCTGAACATGAATATAACCCTGAAAATTTTTTATTAGCTCTCGTTTTGAAGATATTTCATAGAATTCATTTTATCTGTTTCACCGTGTAAATTTATCCAGTAGGACTGCAACATCATCCTAAATCAGCCTAGAATGATGTAATACTGCATCACATTGCATAATACCATCACGCGCACATCATCCAGAGTTGATTGCATGATTTTCTGAGGCAATGCAATACTACTGCCAGGCAGCTGCTGAAGTAAGCTGATGTCAGCAGTGCACTATACAAAGCCCTGTGGAAAGATTGAGCATTGAAAATATTTCAGACTTTGTGCGAGACAGTTTAAGCCACTGTTCCATAGAAATGTTCTTATTTTATCCATTCAGGCACAATACAAAATAGTAATGCCTCAAAAGTGCATTAATAGCATGGATAATTTCTGCTCTATTTGTGGGGAAGTGACATTTGCCAACCAGAAGAAAAGTATTTGCCTGTTCTACTCCCCACTCTGTCTCTGGTGAACCCTCTTGCCGCCCCATGCCTCTGGACTGTACCCCAGCTTGTATGCATAAATAAATCTTTTTTTTTTTTTTTTAAAGAAAAGTATCACTTCCCAAGTGAAGAAGGCTTATCATCTTTACTTTGGATGCAAGGTTGGTGACCAAGATAAGCCTTGGGCCCCGCATATATGCTGTGCTACATGTACAACACAGCTTTCACAGTGGTTGAATGGCACAAGACCATCAATGCCGCTTGTAGTCCCCATGGTGTGGAGAGAGCCAAGCAGCCACATAAAAGACTGTTACTTCTGCTTGTTTCCTCCTCTTTCTCGCAGAATAAAGAAGCAAAAGAAGCTGAGAATAATCTATCTAAACATTCCATCTGCATTAAGACCAGTTCCACATGGTGAGGGACTTCCTATTCCAGAACCTCCAGCAGAATCTTCTCTTGATTCATCTGATGAGGACCAGGGTGAGCCAACCTGTTCTTCTCCTGTTCCATCAGCATGCAATGATCCAGATTTTCACTGTGGTGCATCATCAACCCCACACAGACTAGCAAAGGAAGAACTAAATGACATGGTTCGTGATTTGGACTCATGCAAGAACAAGGCAGAATTGCTTAGATCAAGACTCCAACAATGGAATCTTCTAGAAGAAGATATCACAATTACTTTCTATTAAAAGTGCCACCAGCAGTTGGAGCTTTTCTCTAGAAAGGAAAGTACTCTGGAATTCTCTTCCGATACCGAGGGCCTCATGAATGCTTTAGAAATCACTCATGACCCACAAGAATGGAGACTATTTCTAGGCTCTTTGAAACTGAGTCTTAAGGGTGTGCTTTTGCACAGTGGAAACCATCTTCCATCTATTCCTGAACAGTTGTACAAGAGACAAGCAAAGAAATCTAAGAAGTAGTCTATGACTTGATTTTTTTACAGGTGTTAACCGTAGGCCTATTACTATTGGCATGCATTTTATGATGTAAGTATCAATTTATTGCAGATTACAAAGAAAATAGAGCCAAAATTAGAATTTGACTGCCATATTTGTGTTGAGCAATGCAAACTGATAGGAAATGACTAATTTTATTTCAGTAACATGAGTTTTGTAAAAATTTGTTGACCAGTGTAATTTGTAAAAATAAAAGTCAGCTTTGAGTAAACAGGAAACATTAAGAAGGAAATGCTTATACCTAAGAGGATTAAGAGGGTTGCATAAATTGGGTTGATGATCCAGGCAAAGTTTGTGGAAGACTTCCATATTTAATATTTAAGCAGTTTATCTACAAATATTTTGGGTAGTTTCTTTTTCTTTTAATATCTTTTACTTCCTAGTGATTTTCAAAATGATGTTTAAGAAATGGATAAAAACAATATTCCAAGGCCCAGGTACTTTCATTTTTAATATTGTAAGGAATGGTTATATTAAACGGAGGTCATCAAATCTAGAAAGAGACAGGGGTGAGACGGGAATACCTGTAGCCCAGTATGTCAGGGTGATGAATAAAGACTGTGTTCTCTCTTACACTTCTGGCCATTTTAAGGGATTGGGGCAACTGGAATTCCTCCATGACCTGGCCGCCTTTTGCCTATAAAATCCCATTCAGTCTTCACTGTACTTATACAGTAAGAAAAAGGAAATTTGACATGCCCCATACCACAGGTACTCTTCCTAATTTTGCACCAGCTGACTTCTTATCCATCAGGTCTCAGTGTAAACATTTGTGTCCGACAGAAGACTTGGCAGTTATTCCTACCTCTCAATTTAAATCAGACCCATACACTAAACTTGCTTATCATCCTGGTATTTTTTTTCCATAGAACTTTCTCTGTTTCTCCCTCCCTCCCTCCCTCCCTCCCTCCCTCCCTCTCCCCCTCTCCTGGATTGTAAGCTCCATGAAGGAAGAACCATGTTTGAATCATCACTCGCATTCACCTACCTCTTTGCCTGAACTCAATACTTTGTTGCATGAATGAAGAGTAGCTGTCCACTGAGATTGTTCGGGAATGTAATCACTTGTTTGATCACTTGAAGTGCCTCTTTTGAAACTCTCCTATGAATCCATTTTACAATTATGCTTTCTAAAAGAGAAACATACTACCTGTCTTCAGCAGTGATACATGCTTCCTTATTGCTATACATCAAAGGCTTTCCTAAGAATTTAAAACATGACATCAGCATAGAAGGCATGGTGCTGAGAGTGTTATCAACACAGTAATTCCTACAATAGGTATTTGCTGACAGACTCACTTTTAAAACTATCCCTTTCATCTTACTGTATCTGTGTTCAAAACATAAATGGCTTCCCTTGGGCAATCATATTAAATCACAAAATTGCAAAATAGAAGACTAGATACACTTCCCAGCTGCTCACTCATTTCTTTTACTAAAAGAGGGGGTTCCAATAGTGGAGAGGTTAAGTGGCTTATCTGAATCCAGAGCTGATAGCGGAGGGGCCTGGAAACCTCTTCTTCTCTGCTTACCTGCCCAAGTTGCCTGTCCTCTGGTCCTACTCGTCTTCCTAACCTTGCTTTTCAACATACTCACCATGCACTGGCCAGTCTGGTTTCTTCACTGAAATATTTACTCCCAAATTCATGTAATTCATCATGAGCTATGTCTTTGTTATTACATCTGGATCTCATTTGGGATCCTGCAGTGTTTCCCTGCTGCCATTCGAGGTTTCCCCACTATCCAAAAGCAGAGTGTTCTACTGAAACCTGAAATGGAAATGGCATAAAGCAAAGAAATGTTGCCATTCAATTTACATGGAAAAATTACTGAGCTTTCTCAGACCCTCAGAATAACCTACCAAGTCATAACAAACAACACAGAAACCTTACAGCAGCACTAGTCTGCTGTAAAGGCAGAAGTGATATGACACACAGCCTGTAGGAAGCCGTCCTGGGAAGGTGCTTGAACCTGCCACTCTTGCAGCTAGGGATGCCACCTCCTCCAGAATGACGGCTGCAAAATTGTCTCTGAGCACTGTTCATGCTTTTAGCCTTTTGTCTCAAAGTGGAAATCCTCTTCAGATTTAATGAAACAGGAACAAATGTATGCAAAATGTACAAGTGGAGTGGCATACACGAAATTTTTAAAAGTGGTGGAAAACCTGTATGAAATTCTTGAAGCACAGCTTTTGCTTTTGTGTCACTTTTGTGCTGGAAAATGTGGACAATTGTCTAATGCCCAGACTCCTTAGCCAGGTAGATTTGTTCTTAATGATCTCATCTTACAACTTTTATCTTACTCCCTTTTGAACACTCTTTCCCTCACTTAACCAAACAAAAATGATTCTCTGTTGCACATGACTGTGTCAGATTATTCTAAAATATGGATCCTGTTTTTCATTAATTCAATTCCTTTTGTCAGAAATTCCTAGTCAGCCCCACTCTGCCTATTCTTCAATGTATTTTCCACAATGATTGATTGAGTCAGTGTTGGAGAGTTAATCCTGTAGCAGATTGACTTATTGGTGAAATGGTCTGTTTCCTCATATCCTCTACTTAGTCTCTGAACTTATTATCCAGATAAGGTTTCTCTAATCTGTTCTCATCATATTTTCTCTATACTTCTCTCATGCCATATCATGTGCCACTGTTATACATTTGTCTTATGTCCTCTATGAATGCAAGCTCCTTTTAAGGATCAGTATTGAATTCACATTTCTATCTCTTTTCATTGAGTATCCCCTAGTACATTGTATGTAGAAGATTTTCAATAAGTATTTCTTGAATAAATTTTTTCTTTTTGCATAGAACTGGGGTGTAGGCCAGAGGCATGGGGTATGGAGGGGAGAGAGGATTCACCAGAGACAGAGTGGGGAGCAGAACAGGAGGATTGACTGAAGTACACTGCTGAGGGGAGCAGCAGGCAAAACAGGAGAGGTCTGCTGCGCCATGTGGGTTAGCTCCCTGGCCGGGAATTTAACTCAGGCAGTAGCGGTGATAGTGCTGAGACGTAACACCTAGGTAACTAGGGAGGCTCTGAATAAAACTCTTGAATGAGGAACAAGCTGACAAGGATTTTAACTTGTCCAGTGCCTTGGTCATGCGCTTGAAGAGTACACCGTGAGCAAGGTCTGAACTCAGGCCCTTGTTTAGAGACATGAAAAGAATTTAGTGAGGCAAGAACTGTTTGACTTGTAGCTTCCCTCTCACGAGACAATGGTCTAAGCTTAGAAGTTGTTTTGCTTTTGTTTTTGTTTTTTCTCCATGACTAAGAAATCGCCTCACTATCACTGTCTCTCTTCTATGATGGAATTATATTCTACCTCTGCCCAATTATGTTCTGCCTATATTTACTATGAAAATTGAATCTCTATGTTGTTAATAGTTTTAGTCCTTGATGGCTACCAGAGTATTTTATGAGGACTTTCAGAGAAAGGGAAGAGATCAGTAATGTAGGGTAAGTTACTAAACCTCTCCAGTTCTGTAAAACAAAATTATGATTTTTCACAGCAGCCTCACGGACATTCTACAATGTCTGAAATTCTGGGAGAGGTGTAAAATTCTATACAGTTTTCTGTTTTACTGTAGAATAGTGAATAGCTTAGGATATTTCTATCATTCTCAGACAACAATTAATTTGGTGGTCGCCAAACTAAGTGAGACTGGATTTGGGGTAGGAGGAGGAGGGAGAAAAGTGGAAGAAATTTGTGTCCCGACTTCAGAACTTCGCAAAGAATCACTTTATATTTGCATCTCATTACTGTGGAGCAAAATCCTGTGCATGCTATTCACCTTATGAAACTCACCTTATGAAACAATGTCTTTTTTTTTTAAATATTATGCATACAAGCTGGGGTACAGGCCAGAGGTGTGGGTCGGCGAGTGGGTTCACCCGAGACAGAGTGGGGAGCAGAACAGGCAGATCAGAAATAGACTGCTGAGGGGAGCAGTGGGCGAGGCAGGAGAGGTCTGCTGCACCATGTGGGAATCTCCCTGGCTGGGCGTTGAACTCACGTCGCTGCTACCGGCAGCTCCACAGTGCAACACTTAACTGCTGTGCCACCAGGGAGGCCCCAGGAAATGATATCTTTAAAAGTCTTTCCAAATTTTTCTCCCAGGAGTGCTTTCTCTTATAAGGAACTCTTTGCTTTTTAATGAGAATCAGTTTACCCTGCAGCGGTGGTTCCCAGTCTTCTCTGAATATTAGAGCCATTTGGGAGGTTTTAATAACACTCCCAATTGCCAAAACACGCTGTGACAACTAAGCTGAGCCAAATACTAGAATATTTAGTAATTCCAAGGATCAGCCAATATTATGTTTCATTTTGCTGAAGGCCTTACCTAGTCATGATGTTCTTTGTGAGGATTCTTTGTTGGTGATGATTACCCGTTTTAACTTTTTAAAAATTTCTTTGTTTCATGTATAACCAAAAATCACACTAAGGTTTTTTTCCTCTACAGCTCTATTAAAATATAACTGATATGCAAAATATTGCACATACTTAATATGTACAACGATATGACTTTTGACATATGAAAATGTCCACGAAGCCATGGCTACTGTCAAGATAATAAACACAACAATCACCTTCTCAGCCTTCTACTTACCCTGTGTTTTATTTTTGGCAATAAGAATACTTAACATGAGAGCTACTCTCAGAGAATTTTTAAGCACACAATACAATACTGTGCTCTAGGTGCTACGTTGTGAAGCAAATCTCTAGAACTTACTCAATTTGTGTAATTGAGTTATGAAATATTATACCCATTGAAATGCTCCCCAATATAATTTACCTCAGAGATCTTATCTAACTGGAATTATAATTTGTGAATACTTTCCTGAAGTTGGGAAGTAACACAACACAGTAGAACACTGGGTGTTAGAACATCTAGAATCAACTTAGTGCTTTCATACTACCATCCAGGGACAACCTGGGGTAATTCCCTTTAACCTTAGTTTCCTATCTGTAAAATTGAATTATTTCTGATACCTCACATTCAAATGCTTGAGCGACTAATGTACAAGCCCAAGTGAGGGAGAAATGTTAGGGTAGCTTAACGAGTAGTCAAAAGTCTAAGGCTTAGAGTTCAAGTGCTTGGGTTTGAATTCTGGCTCCACTAATCAATGACCTCTTTTGGTCAGCTCTTGTAAAAAATTTTTTTCAGAAACAGGGCCTCCCTGGTGGTGCAGCAGTTAAGCGCTGCGCTGTGGAGCTGTCGGCACTGGGGACGCAAGTTCGACGCCCGGCCGGGGAGATTCCCACATGGTGCGGCAGACCTCTCCTGCCTTGCCCGCTGCTCCCCTCAGCAGTATATTTCGGTAGATCTGCCTGTTCTGCTCCCCACTCTGTCTCTGGTGAACCCTCTCACCGCCCCATGCCTCTGGCCTGTACCCCATTGTATGCATAAATAAATAAATCTTAAAAAAAATTTTTTTTTCAGAAACATAGGCTGAGAAGTCTGGGTGTGAGTTATGTAAGGATTAACACATGTAAAAGGAAAGGGAAGCAAGCAAGATTGGGCAGACGAAGAATGTGTATTATGATGCAGGCTGACGAAGGTTTGGCCAATCTCATGGGAACTCGGGAGCACATACTTCTGTCAGAGCTGTGCCGTGGTGGCTCAGACATTAAACCCTTTTGTGATTCATTACTTGATATGAGCTGCCCTGGAAAGGATGTATCTTTGGGAAAAGTGGTTCTTTATAGCCAAGGAAACCCCCAAGGTTGTTGACAGATGGAGGAACAAGTTTTACCTTGAAAAATGATTCCTTTTTCTCCAAAATACCAGCCCCTTTTATGCCTCACCTGCCAAGACGTGGGAATATTAGACATTGCCTCCCAGGGCACGGTGATGATTAGATGCATTGTTATATGTAAAATTTCTAGAACAAGTGTAGGGGACACAGAGTGAGGTCTTGATATATTACTGATGATGATGATAATGATAATAATGGTATCGAATTTTTAAACTGTCAAGAAAGTTGGAATTCATCTAATTCAGTAGTTTTCAAATATCAGAATTACTTAGAGGACTTACTGAACACAAGTTGCTAGGCCCCAGAATTTCTGACTCATTACCTCTTTGGATAGAACTTGAGAATTTGTACTTCTATTAAGTTCCCAGGGATGCTGATGTTGCTGGTTTTGCTATCACTTCTGTAAAACCACTGGCCTAAACATTTCCTTTTTCAGTTGCGGTTCACGCACATAATGACTGGCCAATGTCCTGAGGTTAGATTGTAACAGAAGTGGAAATACAGCCAGAATCAACATTCCCAGTTTGCTTCTCTTTCCACTATTATAAGATGCACAATTATGATTTCAGTATTAAAATGACTTCCTCTTCAGAGTTGATACTGTCCACAGAGGGTAAAAATATTTTGTTTGTATTAAGATTTTTCAAATGTGACTAATAGCATATGTAACACCTGAATTAGTACATTTGTTTCATTAATTCCTCCATGTAATTACTTTCATGGAATAATTCCTTGTGGTACATTTCCCTTTCTAGCACTCCTGGGAATATCTGAACTAAAAGACAAGTGTTTTTGCTATAAAGTTTAATTAAGAAGTTTAATTAAGAGAAAATACATATAGCATATATCAAACTTTAATGTGGTTTGCAAATGGAAGTCATGAGAATTCCTGGGTCACTGGGGAGTTTATTCAATCACCCCCAGATATTGCAGTGCTGTTCCTTTCCCAGGCTGTCAGCTGAGACAGTGGGGCCTGCTTGCTTCTGTATTTATCCTCCCAACTTTCTTGATTCTCCTTGGCAGATGTGATGTTCATCTCCCCTCACCACCCCCACTCCTACAAAACATGCACTCTGAATACTCTTCCTAGGGGTCAATAGTTCTCCCTTTGTTCCCTCCATAGCCTCATGCTTGCATGTGGTAAGTGCTGATTCTTGGAAAAGCCAGAATCACATTTGTTAAATTGCTGTCTCCTCTCTCTCTACTCCTCTCTCTGATGAAAAGAATTCAGTGAGGCAAGAATTGTTTGACTTGTATCTTGCCTCTCGTGAGACAATGTCTAAACTTAGAGAAGAAACTTTTTTTGCTTTTATTTTTTTTAGATTGCATTCTAGACTGTTCTCTGATGTGCCACATGGCCTTGCAGACTCATGAGAAGGAGCTCAGGGTTGCATCATGGAACCCTGGATTGACTTTGCCAGTAGGAAAGGAACTGGTCCATTTGTGGGGGTGGGGGGTGTCATCCTAGTTTTGCTTTTACTTCTTCCTGTGTGAGGAAGATCTCTTTTCATTTTTTTTAAAGATTGATTTATTTATGCATACAAGAGCTGGGGTGTAGGCCAGAGGTTGGGGGGCAGGTGAGAGCATTCACCAGAGACAGAGCGGGGAACACAACGGGCAGATCGACCAAAGTACACTGCTGAGGGGAGCAGTGGGCGAGATGGAGAGTTCTGCTGTGCCATGTGGGAAGCTCCCTGGCTGGGGATCGGGATCGAACGTGCTCTGCAGTGGCTGCTGATAGCTTCATAGTGCTGAGACTTAGCCCATTGCACCACTAGGGAGGCCCCTTTTTTCATTTCTTCCAAGAGTCACCATCACTTCTTTTAGAGTCATTCTTCCCAGACCTTCCTCCAAGGACCTCATGCTATAATACATTCCTCCCATGTAACTTCACTTTATAAAATGGATCTTTTCAGTGGGTTCTAGTAGTTTGCCATAAGTTCTTTGTCAAAACTATTTTCTCTGCATGCATTTTCACCGCATAACTAATTGGCTGTAGGTAACACTGGTCAACAGTGAGATCATAACTGACTTAAAAAGGCCCTAATCTATAGTATCTTGGTGTGCTGAACATGAATATAACCCTGAAAATTTTTTTTTTTTTAAAGATTTATTTATTTATACATACAAGCTGGGGTACAGGCCAGAGGCGTGGGGCGGCGAGAGGGTTCACCAGAGACAGAGTGGGGAGCAGACCAGGCAGATCAGAAATACACTGCTGAGGGGAGCAGCGGGTGAGGCAGGAGAGGTCTGCCGCACCATGTGGGATTCTCCCCGGCTGGGCGTCGAACTTGCATCGCTGCTGCCGACAGCGCCACAGCGCAGCGCTTAACCGCTGCGCCACCAGGGAGGCCCTGAAAATTTTTTTATTAGCTCTTGTTTTGAAGATATTTCATAGAATTCATTTTATATGTTTCACCATGTAAATTTATCCAGTAGGACTGCAACAGCATCCTAGATCAGCCTAGAATGATGTAATATTGCATCGCATTGCATAATACCATCATGCACACATCATCCAGAGGTGAGTGCATCATTTTCTGATGCAATGCAATACTACTGCCAGGCGGCTGCTGAAGTAAGCTGATGTCAGCAGTGCACTATATGAAGCCCTGTGGAAAGGTTGAGAATTGAAAATATTTCAGACTTTGTGCTAGACAGTTTAAGCTACTATTACATACAAATGTTATTATTTTATCCATTTAGACACAATATAGAACAGTAATGCCTCGAAGTGCGTTAATAGCGTGGACAATTTCTACTCTATTTGTGAGGAAGTGACATTTGCCAACCAGAAGAAAAGTGTCACTTCCCAAGTGAAGAAGGTTATCATCTTTACTTCGGATGCAAGGTTGATGACCAAGACAAGCTTTGGGCCCCACATATATGCTGTGCTACATGTACAACACAGCTTTCACAGTGGTTGAATGGCAAAAGACCATCAATGCCGTTTGCAGTCCCCATGGTGTGGAGAGAGCCAAGGCGCCACATAAAAGACTGTTACTTCTGCTTGTTTCCTCCTCTTTCTGGTGGAATAACAAAGCAAAAGAAGTCAAGAATAGTCTATCCAAACATTCAGTCTGCATTGAGTTGGCCGGTTCAACAACTTGCTGCAGGGTTATGCGAAACAAGCATGGAATGCTTTTCACCTAGGGTCTACAAACTTTCTTGGGAATGCTGGGCAGAAAACTACAAGGAGCTAGTAGGAGACATGCTGATGCGGTATCAGAAACTTGGCTGCAATATATCTCTAAAGATCCACTTCCTTCATTCCCATCTGGATTTCTTCCCTGAAAACTGTGGTATGGTTAGTGATGAACATGATGAACATTTTCATCAAGATATCACATCAATATCGTGTCAATGGAACAAAGATACCAGGGAAAATGGTCCACTACAATGCTGGCTGACTACTGCTGGACACTCTCCAGAGATGCTCCTGAACAGCTGTGCAAGAGACAAGCGAAGAAATCTAAGAAGTAGTCTATGACTTGATTTTTTGCAGGTTTTAACCATAGCCTATTACTATTGGCATGCATTTCATGATGTAAACATCAATTTATTGCAGATTACAAAAAAAACTAGAGCCAAAATTAGAATTTGACTGTCATATTCGTGTTGAGCACATACAAATTGATAGGAAATGCCTAATTTTATTTCAGTGGTAGGACTTCTGTAAAAATTTCAACAGAAGTGTAATCTTGCAGTAAGAAAGATAAAGTAACTAGTGTGAAGGTTTGGTTTGATTGTCTGGTGTCAATTGAAGAAGTACATTCACTTTTATATTATGTAAGTCTTAGCCCTCATAATGGTCTACATATTGCTGAGTAGACATAGTGGTCCTAAAAAAGTGGATGAAAACAACCATGTATATTGATTTGATAGAAAATAGAGCACTAAAACTTACTGAAAGTATGAAATAAGAAAGTGCAAAGCCATATTGCAAAGTACACTAGAAGATGGTAGCTTATCAGTTAGTAAATCCTTCAGTGAGCACACTTACCCTGCCAACCTGTCAAAACCAAAGTTGACCAAACTATGAAAGTATGAAAGGAGCAGCCTGTAATTCACAACAGACTTCCAGAGTTTTAAATATCATTTCTTTTGTTAATTTAAATACAACGGCTTGTTCTCTAATGCTGCCTTACCAAATTTAACAAACAATGTTACAAGTTGGAGGCAAGAACAAAACAAAACAAAAAATTAATCATGCTCCTCCTATTTCCCAGCAAGAAAGAAAGGGTTACATGATTCCTGATAAATTTCTTGAAAATGGTGTAAGTTGTTTATCTATTTGGTAGTGTAGAACATGATATAGACAGCATTTTAGTACTTAGCACAGACTCAACCTTAGATTATTTGGTGAAATAGAAGGACTGGGTATGTTATGGAACACTTGAATATTCCATTTAAAAATCCAGATATCTGTTGTCAGTCATACATGTTACATAAAATGATAGGAAATAGTACCATCTCTCATCTGTTCGTTTTACTTTAGGGAAATCTGAAGAGACTTGCAACAGAATTTTTTTAAAATACCATAAAAATTCATTATAATTTTAATTTTGTTACTAATTTTTCATGTTTTATTATGTCCTTTTAACTTAGAACAAATTTGCCAAATGTGTTTTCCAATGGAAAAAAAGAGACATGGCCTATATTTTCCTATTGTTCAGCTTCTTATTTGAAATTAGTGGAGATGGTTATTGAGGAGTCAGAGGACATACTTTTAAAATGTGCTGCTGGCTCAGGCTGGTGAAGGGAGTGGAGATGGAAGGAGAATCTTAGAGTCCCCACAGCCATAATTGAGTACCAGTCACTTTAATGGATTCTTCTCTTTTTTCCTGCCTCACAATGTATACAAAAAAAAAGAAGTTACAACAGAATTGGCTGCATTATTTTCAGGGCCAGTACAAAATGAAAATGCAGAACCCCTATTAAAACATTATGAAGAATTTAAATCAAGAGAGCAGAACATTAAACCCAGGGCAGGACACTTTAGAACATGGGGTGCTGTGGGAATGCCCGTGACACTAATCTGGGGGACAGTCAAGCTGTGACCTGATGTGTGTTGGCTTCTGCATGAAAGACGTCAGCAAGCTCCCCAGTCCTGATCTGAGGGTGAGGTCTAGCCTAGCCTTTCTGCTGCTGCAGTTGACTTGACCTTCATACATTAGGAGGACTCCATTGTTGCTTTGATCACGGTCCTTAAATCACAGCCTAAAGCAACTTGAAAGCAGAATATTCATCAGCAATATCATGTCAGCTAAAAATAGTCAGGAATTAACAGTGAAAAAAGACAGAACAAATTTATTTATTCCCACAAGAACTAGGGTGTAGGCCAGAGGTGTGGGTTGGTGAGAGGATTCACCAGAGACAGAGTGGGGAGCAGAACAGGCAGATCTGCTGAAATACACTGCTGAGGGGAGCAGTGTGTCATAAATGGCAAAATTAATTCCAAAGGGCAACTGAGATTCTGTCCGAGTGTTATCTCCATAAAAAAGAGGGAGGTTCCATGTTTCTGCTCTCAGGGAGTTGAGCTGGGAGGAGGAGACTTGGAAGAGACTGGGAGAGACAGAGGAATTTGGAGGAGACATGTGGAGCAGAGACATGTGAAGAAGCCCTGCTTGCCTCTCAGCCTTGGCCTTGCATCCGGGACTTGGGGCACAGGGAAGGATTACACGGGTGAGAGACATGTGGGGAGCCGGACAATGGCGGCCTTTAACTCGACAATGGCGGCCTTCAACTCGATTTGTACTTTGATTTTGCGCCTTTTGTTCCAGACTTGCCTGGCCGCTTCTGCCCCTTCCCTATGGCGCTTTATTGTGGCAAGCTTTTGGACCTCAGCGGCCCCAGTTTTGGCCAACCTTGCTTGAACATTTACCCACGAGGAGGTGGGTAACTTCGGGTGTTTTCTTGGGAAACTCTTATTCTACTTTTCTTTCTCTATGCCCACTATCCTATTAAAGCTCTTTCACACTAGGAGAATGCTTTGTTCTTACGCGGCATATGGCAGAACCCACTTAGAGCATGCAGGATTGGGGTTCCCAGGTGCCTCTCAGTCTGCATACTAACAATTCCATTATCCCATTCACTAGTCTGATTTGTTGTAACTTATTTTTTTCTAAAGGAAGAGCAGCCCACATAAGGGATAGATGTTCCTTAGCTCATCTAATTTTAAGATAATTTCAAAAACAGTTTTATAGAAAGAAAACAAGATGTATAGCTGAGTCAGCTGTTTTGTGAGCTACTTACTAAGACAGAAACTTGATTTTATTGTTTTCATAATTGCACAAGTTGAAAAGAAAGTATAAATGGGATGGCTTATTCAGAAGGAATTCAGAAGCCCATCTGAAATAGGAGCCCTTCTAAATCCAGTGAATTATTCCAATATTCCAGGAGGAGGAAAGGGAGACCCAAGATATTTGTGGAAGAGGTGAAGAGGTGCAGAATTGAAGGTTCACAACAAAAGTAGTCCCCAGAAATTAAGCTTCAGAGCATAAAAGGTCTGCTTTTGTTTTTTTTTTTTAAGTATTTATTTGTGCATACAAGAACTGGGGTGTAGGCCAGAGGTGTGGGGTGGTGAGAGGATTCATGGTGGGGAGCAGAACAGGCAGATCAGAAATACACTGCTGAGGGGAGCAGCAGGCGAGGCAGGAGAGGTCTGCTGTGCTATGTGGGTTGCTCCCTGACTGGGGATTGAACTTGTGCTGCAGTGGCTGCAGACAGCTTCATAGTGCTGAGACTCAACCCAGTGAGCCACCAGGGAGGCCTTCCTTTTGTTTTAACTTCTAATATAATTCCTTTTCTCAGTGGGGTCTTACCAGTATTATTGGGTGAATGAAAGGAAATTAAATTTTAAATATTTTAATTGAGTTACAGTGTACTATGGTTCCAAATGCTTCAATAACTAAAATATGGAGCAGGTCCCAGGTAAGGACCATAACTGACAACCCTATAGCTACTCTGGGCAACTTTGGAAATTTATTTGCAATTTCAATTGATAGTTCAGTTTAGTCTCTACAGTTTAGAAACTGTGCCTGCCGTCTCAGCAGTGCACAACCTTAGATCTGTCTTAGTTTCTGTCTTAGATCTGAAGTAGGAGAACAAGTTTCTGGGACAACGGGCCATGGAAAATGCTGGAGTTTTCCTTAAAAAATCATGTGTGGTATTACACATATTTTTTTAGTCTTACACATGTGTAATAGGCTGTACTATATCATAATAGTTATTTTATTCTTGCATGTCTATAATATTATGCCTTATAGTTGAACTTGATCTAATTGAAATTTTGGTCTAAAGAGTAAAATAGGGATCCAGGATAATTTTATAGTAGTTGCTTTGTTGTGCTTGTACCACTGTGCTTTATTTAGCATACAGGGTTTAATTGTTCTGATCTTCAAATCACCGTTATTTCTGTAATTAATGCCTGCGTCCACTGGATCTCCTGGTTCAGCTGTTTTGATTGCAGTAATTGTCAGTTAGTTAAATAGATATCACTTAGTTCCCTGATCCCACTACTTTTAAAGGTTTTTTATTTCTTCCTCAATCTTACCCTTTTTCCTCCAGTCTCAGTTTTTAAGTTTGGTTTTATCTATTCCTTTGTTTACTTTCTCTATATTACACTTCTAAGTGACACCATCTAGTGTTTGTCCTTCTCTTTCTAACTTAGTTTGCTTAGTGTAATCCCTTCTAGCTGCATCTGAGTTTCCGTGAATAGCATGAATTTGTCTTCTGTGATTGCTGAGTAGTATTCCATTGTGTTTAAGTACCACGTCTTCTTGATCCATTCCTCCATTTTGGGGCATTTAGGTTGTTTCCCAAGTTTTGGTATTGTGAATAGTGCTACTGTGAATAAGGGAGTGCAAGTTTCCCTTCAAGTTAGTGTTTTTCTTTTCTTTGGATAGATACCTGGGAGTAAGGGTGCTGGGCTCTAAACCCCATCTTTTTCATTCAGTCAGAAATATGTGGGCCTTTATGTCAAAGTTTTAGCCATTCACATATTGCCATCTTCATCCTGTTTGTAAGTTAAGTCACAAAAAATGTAAACAGGGTCTATGTTGACTTCTTCCAATTGGTGTCTTACCTCCAGAATTTGTCAGCTATTTTTTTTTGACTGCTTATTACCTTCAGGGTATTTTTATTTTATTTTGCCCACTATGCATGCATAGCTCAAATTTGCAGAAAGATTAGGCCCAGTAGGGGATTAATTATTGGAAGGGGATACTAGTCTTATTTTGAAAAAATGAATGGTAACCATAATCTTTTTAGCGTTTAGGTCATTTGAAATCTTAGTCCAGCTATGTGTACCTTGCAGATGCATAATAAGTGTTTGTTAAAGGAGTAAGTGAATTAAACATGTGGTCTAATTACTTTTTAACTGAAACAGAAGGGTTTTTGATTTAATTACTTACATTGACTCTTTGACTTTTATTATTATGTTTACCCAAATGATAGACTTGGAGAGAGTAAGGAGTGATTTCTGTTTATATATGGTGATGTTCGCTTGGTGGACTGTTGCTTCACTTAAATTAACATTTCCTGAGAATATTTGCCATTGTTTTTCAGTAGGACAAAAAAAAACCACAAAAAACTAGATAGAAATATATCTTCAGTTTTGGAACAATAAGATAAACATTCTTTGTCATTGCTTTTAAGAAAGAGACTTCAATTATGAAGCTGGTCACCTGGGTAAATGAAATTGCTTTAGCTTCTAGTGAAATAATGGAACAAAATCTCTGTAGAAAAATCAACCATTCTCACTTAAGTTTTGTAAGGGACTTGAAATGTGAACAGTCAACAGTCTATAATTATGAGAAACTAATTTGATTGGTTTTTTTTCCAAAAAATATAATTCAATTACTGAAATAGTAGTCAAAAGAAACAGAACAGATGTTTGATCCAATACCTTATAAACTATTTTACTAAGCTACATATGAATGAATTAAAATTGATTTTATGGATGTCAATTCAGGAGCAGCAACACTATATAATTGAACCCAAAATTACTCAGAAGATTTCTTTTGAACAAAAGTACCTAAGTTGGAAAGACAAAGTTTTTGAAAATTGGGGAAAGGGGTTAGCAACAAAGTTCTGAAAACCATATATTGCTTATGGTGATATTTAAAATGGAGGAACTTAAATTATGTTTCAAATTATTTGTTTAGTATGATATTTACCCAATAGGTTATATTACTAAATAAACATGGTAGGGAGAGACTGAAGAAGTGAGTATGGGAGCTTTGTGGTTTTAATATATGTGCACAAATCCTGAGAGGCCTTCTTGTCAAAAGGTAAAGTGTAATTCTCCACTCCCTACTATGGATATTGATGGATTAGTAATGTCCCAATTAGAAAATGTAGCAGAAATTATGATGAATAATGGGTTTCAAGGCCAAGTCAGACTCTTATTATTCCTTCTGCGTTGCTTTGGCTTGGATCACTCACCCAAGAGAAAGCCAGCTCCTGGGGCATTGGGATACGCACGAGATCTTGCTGAGAGGTTCTTGGGTGAGGAAAGGAAGCCTCCTGTCACCAACTAGTGCATTTTACTAGCCTTGTAAGTGAGCTTACGTCAAGTCTGGCTTCAGTCAAACTTCAGATAACTTCAGAGGACTACAGCTCTGTGTGACAGCTTGACTCTATCCTCTGAGAAACCCTGAGCCAGAAACTGCCCAGCTAGTGCACTCTTGAATTCCTGACCCACAGAAACTGTGATATAGTAAAAGTTTATTGTTGTTTTCAACAATTTAGTTTTGACATATTCATTATATAGCAACAGGACGTCACAAAAGACTGGCTATGTTTAATTTCAGTTTTTACTTAGAAATAACATGGGAACTTACTTTACATTGGTTATGTTTAACTAGATTTTTTAATGACCTCTTTTTAGGTTTGGAGGCCAGTTTCTTTAAATGAGGGCAGAGATTCTCCCTGTATTTTTCTGGCACAGAGTATATGTGTGTGTGTGTGTGTGTGTGTAAATGGGTGATAAAGTAGGAGAACTGAGTAAGGCAAATATAGGGAAGAATTTTGAAGGCCCATAATTAAAATACATATTCTTTCCATTTGAATTTTTTTTTATTTATTTATACATACAAGCTGGGGTACAGGCCAGAGGCGTGGGGTGGTAAGAGGATTCACCAGAGACAGAGTGGGGAGCAGAACAGGCAGATCAGAAGTACACTGCTGAGGGGAGCAGAGGGCGAGGAAGGAGAGGTCTGCCATGCCATGTGGGATTCTCCCCGGCCAGGTGTCGAACTGGCATCGTGCACTGCTGACAGCTCCACAGTGCAGCTCTCAACTGCTACGCCACCAGGGAGGCCCCCATTTGAAATTTTTTACTCAAGTGAGTTGTCATTAAAAAACAAAATACGTTTGGTAATCATTTCACAAGATACATGTATATCAAAGTATCATTTTGTACACTTTATTGTATACAAAATGTATTTGTCAATTACTCCTCAAAGAAGTTGGAAAAAAACCACCATTGGGAGGGTAAAGTCCATTAATCATTCACACTTCCCTGGAGACTATCTTTTTTTTTTTTTTTAAGATTTATTTATTTATGCATGCAAGCTGGGGTACAGGCCAGAGGTGTGGGGGCAGTGAGAGGGTTCACCAGAGACAGAGTGGGGAGCAGAACAGGCAGACTGATGGAAACACACTGCTGAGGGGATTAGCAGGTGAGGCAGGAGAGTACCTTGAGGATTACATTACCCGATACATAGTTAATATGGTAGAATATGACATTGGGGGAAGACAGATTTGGCACATAGGCAAGATAGGTTGGGCAAGCTGGGAAGGACTTGGCATGGATGTGGGTAGCCAATAAGCTAGTTGAGAGTGAAAGGAATTGCAACCGAGGCACTTTTATTTCAAAAATATATATAAAAAGAGAATAGAACAGATAGAAAAGCATTGGAGCCAATGATCTTATTTCCTATTCTGAAATTTGCCTTGGGCTTTGTTATGGTTTTTAGAATATTAATATAAATTGTCTTTGTCCCTTCTTTAGCATATTCTCAAGATTATCAAATTCAATGTCTGTATTATCAAATACGTATGAAGATGTGCTTACTTTAGTGTGATACATGGGTCATCTTATAAGAAGTATGTGTGCATACACTGGAGGATTTGAGCCACACTGGTCCAGTTAGTGTTCTGGTTGAGCCCTGCTCCCTCTGTGCCTCCCTTACTACAGTTGGGCAGTCATGTTCTGTCTGGTGTGATAGCTATTTTTTTTATATGTGCTTTCTTCCTTCCAGATTGTAAGTCACCTAATGCTTGGGGGCCTCTTTTGATCCATTTTTTTTTCTTCCTGTTGAACATGTTGGTATAACATTGGTATTTTTTGTAGAACTGTTCTATACATAGAAAATTAAATTTAGCACTTTTTTGAAAAGCATTGAACCAACATCATTTTTATTAAGGAACCAGATAGTAGAAATATACAACACATGCTTAAGCTATACATTTATTGAGTGTTAAATTTTGATGGGCTCAAGTGATGGAGTATTGAGATTGGGGGGCCTAGTTAGGAAAACTGGATGGAATTGGAATAAAGAAAAACAGAAGGGTAATAATAGGTCTAGCCATGACATTGTCTCTGGAAAACAGAATTATAAGAAGATTAATTGGAGAGAGGGGGAGGAATAAGCCAGAGATAGAAGAAATAAGTGGAGGGCCTCCCTGGTGGTGCAACAGGTTAAGTCTCAACCTATGAAGCTATCGACAGCCACTGCAACACAAGTTTGATCCCTGGCCAGGGAGCTTCCCACATGGCGCAGCAGACCACTGCTGCCTCGCCCGCTGCTCCCCTCAGCAGTGTACTTCAGTAGATCCACATGTTCTGCTCCCCGCTCTGTTTATGGTGAATCTTCTCACCACCCCACACCTCTGGCCTACACCCCAGCTTGTATGCATAAATAAATAAATCTTTTAAAAAAAGAAGAAATAAGTGGAGGAATAAATGAAGACAACAAGTGGAATATCATGTGGAATATGATGAAAAATGAAATGTGCAATTGAGAGACAGAGTAGAGATGTTACCAAAAACCAGATGTGAAATCCAAGACTGTTCTAATTAATGGATGCCATTTATTTTATTTTGTGTTGCAGTCAGTTGAGTGCATTGTTTGCAGGGAACTGAGGTGTGCACTTGATTAAGAGAGAATAAATTTCACTTCAAGGATATACATGTATTGGCACAAAGACAGGAAATCCAAGGAACCAAGACACTCCCCTCCTTAGAAGGGAGGTCAGGGACCCCCTCCTTGACTTAGAAGACCCCTCTCCTCTTTTTTTTTAAAGATTTAGTTATTTATGCATATAAGAACTGGGGTATAGGACAGGGGTGGGAGGGTGTGAGAGGATTCACTAGAGACAGAGTGGGGAGCAGAGAAGGCGGATCCGCTCAAGTACACTGCTGAGGGGAGCAGCGGGCGAGGCAGGAGAGGTCTGCTGCGGCATTTGGGAAGCTCCCTGGCCGGCGATCGAACTCGTGCTGCAGTGGCTCTGGATAGCTTGTTGGACTCAACCTGTTGGGAGGCCCTCTCTTCTCTTAATCATGGGACAGACCACTCAGATCCTTCCTCCTCAAGGGAGCCTGTCTGACTGGCTTCGCTAATCACCACCCTGATTGGACAGAGTCCTATGAGCTGAGCTGCTTGATCCCTGCCTGTGTCATCCTCTCCCTGTGTCAAAAAGAGCGTGGGCCAGCTTCCTTGAGTGAGAATGGTCCCCATGGCAGATGAAGATGACACCATGATCAAAATGTCCAATTTAAATAGAAACGGTAATTTGATCAGAAAGGGCTTTATTTAAAGCCCTGAATCCTATTTACACATTCAAATGACCCACAACATGTAACACAAAGATCCATACCTGTCAAATGGTAGCAACAGAGAAAGCACTTGATATACTTAATGGGAAAAGACATTCTACTCCTGTTTCTTCTCTCTGAGACCCAACACTGTTTTTTTAAGTCCATCTTTAACTTGTTTCAGATTTTCCTCAGTACTCTAAACCCTACACTATATGTGCTGTATGATTTTTAAGCTTTTAACCATGCCCTCTCCTCTTGAAAATAAATAGGGGTATGCACAGCTCTTTGGAGAGAAAACACCAGTGGCCTTTCCCGAGACAGTGGCTTGCAGAGACAGACAATTCCACACCTGACATCTGCTTCCTTTAATGCCCTCAGGGTCTTTGCCCTGAATCTCTCAAAACCTCTTCAAAATCACTTCAAACCACTTTAGATTTTTCAGGGCCAGTAAATGCTCCCTCAGCATACATAGTTGTTCCTGTCAAATTTTTGGACTGTCTTAGGGGAAGACAATATTAATGTCTTTTTCCTCAAACCTTACAAGTCGAAATTCATTAAGGCGACAGGTAAGTCATAGAAACTATTTCTCTGGCGTGCTTTTGTTATGTTATTGGAAACAAATATCTCTGATATTGTAGTTGCTGATGTAATAAAAATCTCAGTGGATGAGGGTGTTTATATCCCAGTTGGTAAGGGGGACTCATTGAGTTTTTGAGGATTTTTTTGTGTTCTTCCTGGTTAGCTGATAATAGGGTCATTCTTCTTATGGTTGGGCCTCATAGTCACTAGATCTGTTTGTGGAAGCCACTGTGTGTGGCAGGCTCAAGAAGATCCAGACAAGAGCAGGCCTTGAATGATATGTGACCACAATTTACATTTTGCTGTGAGTCTTGCCTCAGGTGTCCAGCATGACGTCTCAATCCCAGAGGCTCTTGAAAAGCAAAAAGCAGCCACAGGCAAACAGGGAAAACAGAACAAATGTGTTAAATGTAAAGGTGTTTACTCTGCATCCGAACCTTAGAAATGCTGGAATCCCACTAGAGGAACAGAGGGAGCTTATAGAAACATATTGTGAGCAGAACAGACAGAGCGAAGTGATTTTAAAAAATCTGCGGCGACCTTCTGGCTCTGTTTTTGCTTCCCTGAGGGCAAGGAACTAAGAGTTTATGTTTTTCCTTATGTAGGCATTCACATCTGGATAACACATACTCTGAGTCTATGGGTGCATATTTGGGGAGATGGTTTAGATTTCCAGCATGAGGATAATTTTGGAATTCAAGTATGCTGGTTGGTGACAAAGAGCTATGCTTAGCCAGTACTGAGACAATTTTTACATATCTACTAGAACAGGTTGACTTGTTTATAAGTAACTAACCAATTGTTTGGCATTTGTGAAAGAAAGGTAAGGGCATAGTGGTTAAGAGCACACAAGTGGGGGCCAGACCGCCTGGGTGCTCTCTGTCTCCTACAAGGAATGTGACCTTGGGCAAGTTATTTAATCATTTTTGTGTCTCAGTAGCCTCATCTTTGAAATGGGCTGAGGATAGTATCTATTTCATAGGTTGCCAGAAAGATTCAAAGAACCTTGATTTGTAAAGGACTCAAATTGTCTGGTCTATAGTAAGGTCTTTATAAGCACTGGTTACATACATACATGTAATTACACAAAGACTTGATATTATACAACTATATCATCAACTGATATTTTTTTAGCTGACTTTTTTGACCTTGGACAAGCCCCTACAATATATAGCTACATTTCAGTCCTTCATCTGCCAAAAGGAACAAAGCTCCACCTTAGTTATACAAGTTTATGATTCAATATCACGGGTGTTAGAATTGAAGGAAAGAAATGAAGGATACAATGGAAATAATAATCAGAATCCGTAATGAATCTTCTGAAGAAAGGTGTGGCAAGTATCTTTGCATTTTTTGTTATTTGAAAGCTTAGAATGTTAGCTGAGTAGTCTTAGATTCAGGAGTTTATCTATATGGGCCTCTGCCAGGTACGAACGAAAGGACAAGCTCTCATCAACCATGAAGTGCTTTCCATTAAAAACAAATCTTTATGATCCAGACTCTCCAAAGACAACTAAATCTAAGACTAGGAAATATCTATACCTTAATCAGAAGAAAATCCCAAAGATTTAAAAACAGCAGGGGAAGCTAGCTACTACTTACGCTGAGTGCAGTGTACAGGTGAGATACAGATTGTCAAGTAACCACTCACAGATGGCCGTAGGAGACGAATTGTGAGTTCAAGCAACCGGGCAGTTTTCTTTTCCTTTTAAAAATATTTTTATTGGGCCTCCCTGGTGGTGCAGTGGTTGAGCGCTGCGCTGTGGAGCTGTCGGCAGCGTGCTGTGTGGGTTCGACGCCCAGCCGGGGAGAGTCTCACATGGCGTGGCAGACCTCTCCTGCCTTGCCCGCTGCTCTCCTCAGCAGTGTGTTTCTGATCTGCCTGTTCTGCTCCCCACTCTGTCTCTGGTGAACCCTCTCGCCGCCCCACGCCTCTGGCCTGTACCCCAGCTTGTATAAATAAATCTTTAAAAAAATATAGAATTTACTTTATGGAAACTGGAGAAATTTTTTGGAAAATGGAGAATCTATTTTTTGGGAATTGGAGAAAGTTCTTCTCAGGTTGAATGGAAAACAGATCTTGCCAAAGGACCACATTATTTCATCGAAAAGAGATACAGTTTTTACTATATAACTTAAAATCAATTCTGAGTATCCTTAGGATTCTTAAACAATTTTCAAACTTTTCATTCTTTTATTTTCAGTTGTAATCAGAGGTGGGTTTTGAATATGACCTTAACTCTTGGTGGCTTTGAGATCCTTGCAAAGAAAGGAACACTTTTGAAAAAAGCCATGAATAAATAAGAAGTCAGTGTAGATTTGCAAATATTTTCTCAAAGTCCTATGGTCACTGAAGTATTGGAAATGGAAAAAAGGAAGAGTTAAAAGAAAAAGCACCACCAACAAATAAAAACTTCAAGAGAAAAACAGAGAAGCAGAGAAATTTAATTAAATTAATGTCTCCCAAAAGGGTCAAGATGTTACAGAAACCACATAAAGCAGAAAGAGCTTTGAAAGAAGAGAAGGCATGCCAAGGAATAAAAAGGAGAGTTGTGATAAGATTTTAAATGAATAAGGCTATGAATTTACTGTTTTCTAAACAGACTGATTTTCAAAACCTAGGCAAGGTCTTTGCTATTAGAAAGTCATGAAGACCTTTTAAAAAGGCCTGGGATATTGTATTCAGTTTGAGGCATCTCACTGACAGAAAGATGAAGGCAAACAGAGATGGGAATTCAGAGGAAAAAAACACACACACACATATAACAAAAGTATTTCAGGTCTATGGCGGATTGACTTTTGAAGAGACAGTATGAATAAATAGAATAAATAATAGCTCGGTTTGCAAAACCTAAAGCGCGTGGGGTGATATGTTATGATGCCTAAAATTTAACAGAACAAAATCACAAAAATCACAGCAGGCAGTGTCTCATTTAAATCCTGTAAACTTATTTAGTGATAAATGTGATCTCAGTATTCATGTTAGGGTATGAACATTTATTTATTAGTACTTGTTGAATATGTGAAACATTTATACACACACACACACACACACACACACACACACATCTAACTAGCCAATAAGTGCCCAACTTCCTTTCACTTTTCCTGCATTTTCTTCTTGAATGGATGACCTTTGAGACTACTGAAAATGATGCTTCCTATATTTTCCCTGAAGAGATTTAAGAAACCACCTGTGACGGGCTGGACTGAAAGTTTCCCATCTTAGCTCTGGCTAAAGTGAGCTGCTGTTATTTTTCATAGGTGTGTATAATACAGTCTCTTTAAAGGTGCTTTTTTATTTCTAGTGAATTATTGAGGGGAGATTGCTAGTCATTTCTATACTAAGGGAATTAGTTATGTGCTATCATTTCACTTTCACTGTAAGGCAGATGAGAAACTCAGGGGTAGACACAGAGGTCCCCCGAAATAAATTATTTAACACATATGAAGAGATGAGAGACTCAAAATATATAGATTTAATATTGCTACAGCTGAGCTATGACTGTACTTTCCTATATTCTATTTATTTTCCAACCATTCTCTTTCCTACTTCAAGCCTTTACGTAGTAGGTGCACTAAACAAAAACTTTTCAATAAACAAGTGTTGATGATTTTATGGATAGAGTGACCCAGGGAGGACTGGCTGCTGATTTCTAAAATGGTAGGATGTTTTTAACCTTATTTAAAATCCTTTCTGACGGCGTAAGCCATAGATTACCTTGTGCTATGGTTGGGTAGCTGCGTATGTTCAATCAATGAGGGCATTGGGCCGAGAAGTTAAGCAAATGTTGTTTTGTGCTGCCAGCTGGGCTTCGGAATGTGGCAATCCCTGTGTTTCCTGCCGACTAGTATTTTTCAAGAAAATATAAAAATTGTCATCTTCTCTGTCAGCGTGAGCGCACTGAATCATTGAGACTCACCATCACAGACTAGCAAAAAGAGATGTTTTCCTTTGCTATGGATTTAATCACTATATGCGGAGCAGTTTTCAAAAACTGTGAATTTAGTGCAATGAAAATGACATTTAATGCACAACAGGTATTAATAAAAGCTATCACAACTAAGTAAAAGTGAATTGAGAGTTGGAAAATGACAGTCTGATAATGGGAATCAAATGTGGAAGGTCCACAAAATCCGAAGAGGCAGTAATAGTTCCTGGTCACCAGCAGGGGTCACTCAATAACCAGGAAACAAATAGGAGGCTTGCGTGCTCTCAGCTGAAACGCAGACCTGAAAATGCTCCCGCGTGAGGCATCAGAAGCCCTAAGAAGACACACAGAGAACTCATTCCAATTCCTAATTCAAAGCCAAAAAGCAGCTTTTCACTTCCCAGAAACGATGTTTTTCGCTGGGTAAAGGGGAAAGCCCTCGGGGCCAGCTCGGGGGTTCTGCTGCCTGTAGCACAGAAGAATAATGGTGTCGGTTGGGGCCAAAATAGAGAAAGTGAAGATACCTGATGGGGAGAAACTCCCTGTTGGGTTCGGATGCTATTGATCTAACTTCAGAGACCCTGAACAGAGAGACCTGCTTCCAGTCAAGCTTTCTTTGCCATGTTCTAGTATAGAACATTAAAAATTGTTCCTGACCCCTTATGTTTCAAAGGTTTTTGTAAAATGCATTATTAAAAACATTAAAAAAAAGTTCAGATCATCAGGTTTTTCAAAATGGTTCTTTTCTTACAGCTACTCTGTACTTCCCTTTCTCTTCAATGGCTGCCATTAAAAGGTGTGTCACTCTTGATTCTTTGTCTTTGAATTTCTGAGTGATTCTGAAAGGCTCTCTTAGAGGCTGGATTAGTGAGAAAAGGAGCAGCTAATGTTACTGAAAGGGCACTGTGTTATGCTCTGCCCTGAACTCTCACTTAACATGTGTGCATCTGATAACCCTCCATGATGCAGACAACATTCCAAGAATGGTGAGACCGAGCTGCGTAGAGCACTACGATAGAGACCAGTCAGATCCCCTAACCCCCATGCTGTTGGACTGTAAACCTTGGGCCAGAAGAGACAAACATTAAGGTTTACCTGTTCCAACCACCTTGCTTCGATTCCTTCTGTGGCATCTCCATCAGCTGATCACCTTGTTATGTGTTTATCACAGGGACTCATGAGTCTGCTCCATTTCTCCCTTATAGGCAATTAGAAAAGAACAAACAGGGCCCCCCCTGGTGGCCCAGGGGTTAAGTCTCAGCACTGTGAAGCTATCTGCAGCCATTGCAGCACGAGTTCGATCCTCAGTCAGGGAGCTAACCCACATGGCACAGCAGACCTCTCCTGACTTGCCCACTGCTCTCCTCAGCAGTGTACTTCAGTCATTCTGCCTGTTTTGTTTCCCACTCTGTGGTTAATCCTCTCACCTCCCCACCCACACCTCTGGCTTACACCCCAGCTCTTGTATGCATAAATAAATAAATCTTTAAAAAAATCAATCAAACAAACAAAAAAACAACTTAGCTCCTACAGGTCAATAACAGAAGACTGATGTCTCTTCCCATAATACTACTTCACACATTAGAAGGGAGTTTTTCTGAAAAGACATGTATTTGTCAGGGTATTTCAGAGAAATAGAACAAATAGGAGATACATACAGATACATGGTGATTTAAGAATTGGCACACACAATTATAGTGGCTGAGTTCAATAATCTGCCATTTGTAAGCTGCAGAAACAGGAAATCTAGGGGTATACTTTGGTCTGATTCTGAAGGCCTAAGAACTAGGGAAGCTGATGGTTAAGTACCAGTCTGAGTCCAAAGACTCAAGAATCAGTCTTTTTAGTGCAAATCTTAAAGTCTGAAGGCAGATGTGTGAGGGCAGAAGATGGATCTGCCAACTCAGTCAGAGTAGACTGGCCCTTCTTTTGATTTTTTGGTCTATTCAGGCCCTCAGTGGATTGGGTAATGCCCATCCGAGAGCAATCTCCTCTACTTAGCCTACTGATTGAAATACTAGTCTTTTCTAGACTCATCCAGAACTATAGTTTACCAACTATGACTTCACTCAGTCAAGTTGAAACGTTAAATTTACCCTCAAAACCTGAATCTTCTCTTTGTTAAATGTACTAATATCTTTCAGAAGTCTTTATCTTTTGGACATAGTATCATTTTTAATCTGTTTTGTGTCTGAATAAATCTTATTTGCCTTCCTAATCGTTGCCTTCCTTGTTGTTCTTCCTAACATGCAGTGTCCAGAATGGACTGAGGCCCATGTACAACATCCCTGTTTTTAAGATACAGTCTTTTTATTGATGCCTGTTTGTGGCTTTTTAATTGCTCTTCTGTGTTTATTTATTTAATTTTTTTTGCGCCCATCCACTCCTTGCTTTAAAAATGCCCCTCCTATTAATGACTTTTTTCTAAGAAAAACTAAAATTACCATTTAAAAAAAACTTTGTTTCTTGTGTATTTTTTCATTTCTTAGAAATGATGCTTTTTACTGGGTTCTTATAATCAGATTCAAAAAATGTAAAACTATAGATATATGATGAAAATTAACTTAGTGATCCCATGTAATAAAAGGTAAGATTTTTTTTTTTTAAACTTCAGTTTCAAGTATCCAATGGCAGGATTTGACCTCCCAAACTGTGACTTTTCTTGTAACATCCTGGCCTAATGATACTATAGGGCTTGTGAGAAAACAGTTTGTTCATTTTCTCAGCGTTTCTCAGACTGTTTTTCTCTGTGACCTTCCAGTATAGGTGGCCTAGTAGATAACATGTAGACTTAAGATGTGGTCCTTGTATGCAGAGAGCAGTAAGTAATAATATAACCTTGATGAATAGTTCACATGCATGAACATACTTCTGTAAACGAGGCCTACACTTGGCCTGTGCTGGCTTTGTCTATAAATCATATAAAGCTAATAAGGTTCCTGGGGCAGAGGGATGGGGCTCTCACAGGCCTCTCACGGCCACTCGATGGCCACTCAGGGGGCCACTTTTATGGCCTGAGCCCAGGGGATCTGCCTCTGCTATTGCTGCCTGTATATCTCCTGCTGCCTCATAACAAAGACTTGTTCCTGGTTCCACACATGGCTTCCTGGCCTGCATTCTTGTCTGCCACTTGGCAAGCTCTTAGCCAAGGCCCAACGGATACATTATGCCTTTTGGTGACAACATTACACTCTAGGGCCTCCCTGGTGGCACAACGGATTAAGTCTCAGCCTATGACGCTTTCCAGAGCCACTGCAGCACGAGCTGAATCCCTGACCAGGGAGCTTCCCACATGGCAGCGGACCTCTCCTGTCTTGCCTGCTGCTCCCCTCAGCATTGTGTTTCAGTCGATTTGCTTGTTCTGTTCCCCACTGTGTGTCTGGTGAACCCTCTCACCGCCTCCCCCCGCCCCACCTCTGGCCTGCACCCAGCTTGTATGCATAAATAAATCTTAAAAAAAAAAAAAAGAAACATTATACTCTAGTAAAGTGATAAAGTTATGTTCACCCACAATTTAGGAATTTAGCACTAAATTCTGGTCAGTTATCACTGTACTTTTATAAACACTCATATTTAAATAATTTTAGATGTATAGATTATAAAAATAACCTGCTGAAGTCATTGCTTTTTTAGGAACAATTAACAAGCATAATTTTTAACACTACTCAGCTATCCCAAGAGAGTGTTTTGAGCAAGTTGGAAAATAGAATTAAGCAGCATTTCATGCTAAGTGGTGACTGAGTTAATGTTTCCTTTTTCCTAAGGCTCTCTTAGTGTATTATATGCAAACAATGTGATCTAAGGTTGTGTAAGATGTCAATTCAAAGTTATTAAAGTAATTTTACAGGCATTAAAAAACACCTTGCATTATCTTATCATTCTCAAATTTCATAAGTGAACAAAATCTATTTGCACATAGTCATGCACAGATGACATTAATGTTTAATGTGGTTAAACTCCATTTGAATGTATGCCAAGGTAGAAGCAATGATTAGCTTATTTGGAAAATTACCATGTTGTTCTTTCTCATTATTAGATAACCTTTAATGAAAAGAGAGGGCTTTCATAAAGATTTCTTGTCTGCCTTATTGCATAGTTATAAAGTTCTAACTCTGAGCTTGACCTTTTGCCCTAATGATGAACCCAAGCAAATTAGACCTTCTTGAGGACTGAATTGAAAACTATTAACCAAAAGTTGGAGGGTTGAGTTTAGGATTTAATCCATAGAGAAGAAGATAGAGTATATTATTTAAGAAACATCTTCCTGCTGGTAAAGGAACAGACATTTATACTACAAGAAGGTTAACAGAGAAGGATTAGAAGAGATGGAACTCAGTGGGGTCTGAATATCTCGAAAGGGACTCAGTGCCAATATTTCTTTGCATCTGAAACAAGAATGGCTATGAGGTGGTCAAAATGTAAGATAAGTCAAGGGCACATCTAAACAAAATATGAATCTGTGCTCACCTGAAAATCAGAGAAGAAACAACATTAACATGGTCGGCTTTAGAAGAGGGCAAAAAATTGAAGATCTGCTCTTCGTAAGCAATGATGACCTTACAAAATTGCACACTCCCTGAGATGATGCAAGGAGACCATTCTTGCTACTAGACAGTGAAGGGCAGATGTGTAGGGTAAAGGAGAATAGATCTTAATCTAAGTCAATGAAACATTATCAAGTTTGTCATAATTTGAGACTTAGAAGGTAACTTGGAAGTGGATCAGAATTCAAATAATTGTAAGGCATAAGTGTGAAACATGGATGAACCAACTGCTTGTCCTCTCTTTATCCTTCTGGAACTCTGAGACTCCTATGTGAAGAAGTCTGGTGAGCAGACCAGAAATCACACACAGCAAAGGCAAAGTGTTCCAGCTGAGACTTTTTAGAACAAATAGCCTACCTCCATTAAGCATAAATGAGCCCATCTTGGACAATCCATCCTCAGTCAAGCTATCATCTGACCACAGAGATTGACCACTCTTTTCCAGACTAGAAGAACTGGTGTTTTAAAAATCTTTGATTATTATTTTCAAGTTTCATAACTGGAAAAAATTTTGCACCTCATTTTAATGTGACATTACTCTGATCATTAAATTTTAATATGGACGAACTCCATTTAAATTTGGGTCAAGATAAAAGCAATGATTCATTTGTTCTAAGAAATTATCACTTTCATCTTTTATCATAATGAACAGATTCAAACCTTATTGCGTTACAAGTTCAACTAAAATAAGGTTAACCATATATACTGATGAAGAATTTATTTGCTGATATTTGAGGGATATTCTGAGCAAGCTATTGGTGCAGGCTTATGTTTACCTCTGGTCTGCCCAGAAGTCAAGAATTTTACAATTTTAGAGATTTAAGTCCTGTGATGAAGGCATCTTAGCTTTTTCCCACAGTTAAAGAGCCAGAAAAAGCCTGAGAGATTGTCTAATCCAGAGGGTGCCAATTGGTAGCTTGCAGGCCAAATTTGGCTAACAGATGTGTTTTGCTTGGCCAACACAATGCTTGCTGGCTCACAAATTTAAAAAAATTGAATTAGTTACTTTGCCAAATTTTGGAAATTGGATAATTACATTAAAAAATCTGCACTCCAAAATTCTCTTGAAAAAGCTTGGGAGCCCTGGAACACTGAACTTTTAGGACAGCGGTTCATTGAAGCTGAAGCTGTTCCTTTCACACGGGGCAGGAGATCCTTGAGTCTACAAGAAGTCATGCTCCCTCCCCACACCTACCCAGGACTTGCTTCACTCATTCATGTGACACACTCAGCCTCTGTAAATACATGCAAATGGAGGCTCAGCTAAAGGTGACTCTATCATCAGCCTGTGACTGAGTTACAATACTGGTATGGTATTTGCACACACTGTGGTTTCCCTGCCTGGAACATGTACTTCCCAATGCTATCAACTGAATGTTTGTGTTCCCCCAAATTCATATGGAATCCCTAATTCCCATTGTGATGTTATTTAGAGATGAGGCTTTGGAAAGGTTATTTGATTATATAATGAAAGTGGGGGCCTGAGTAAAGACGTTAATGCCACTAAAGTGTAAGAGACATGAGGCATTCTCTCTGTGTGTGCATCCAAAAACCACTCAAGGACATAAGCAGGAAGAGAGCACTCACCTAGAACTGGACCAAGTCCAAGATCAAGCTGGCCTCATGATCTTGGACTTCTAGCCTTCAGAGCTGTGAGAAATGCTTGCTATTTAAACCACTCAGTGTGGTATTCAGTTATAGCAGCCTGAACCAACCAACTAAAACACCAACATATCTAATTCCTGCAAAGTTTTATTTTCTAATTCAAGTTTTGTTTGATAGGTTGTTTTGCTGAGAAATTTTTATGACTTCCTGCGTCTGGGTTGGTTGCTCTTCTTAAGTGTCTCTGTAACAGCTGGTACTTTACTTTCCTATAGCTATTATGCTCTATCATAAAATCTTACTGTCCTGTACCTTCTACTTGACCCTAAGCTCTTTGAGGGCAAGGATTATCTCTGGCTTATTCACAGTTTTATCCTTAGTATTTAGCAGGTGAAAATAAATATTAATAATTGATAAATACTGGCTGAATGAATGACTAAATTAGGTGGTAAAGAAGCAGAGATATTTAAGAAACCAGTCAAGCAAACAAAAACAACAAAATAAATCTTTTTTTTTTTTTTTTTACTTGTGGCCTTTATCTTAGAGTTAGCTGAACTCTTACATCTTTAAAGACAGCTTTTACTTCGCCACAGTCAGATGAAGTAGTTGACTTGTGAATTTGTCATAAGCAGTTTAATTTATTTGAATTTCCTATCTTTATTTTTGCAGCGTTTAAAATCTCACAGCCTTAAAAACTCAATCATAGAAGGGCTTAATAGACACTGTCTTCCAACAGCTATATTTCTATATACATTAGGCACTTACCCTTTGCAAGCATGGGAATCCTTAGGGTCTGCCAGTGATTATAATTGACCCAGACTATAATCATTTCCTTTGGCATAAATAAAGTCAAGCAGTTAGTAAGAGGCCAAAGGCCCTAGCATTCATTTCAGTACAATTTGGATGGATGCAGATGAAATTATAGCGTCACATTTTATTCGTTGGATGAAGTCCCAATTATGAGCTTAGTTCACATCAGAGAGTTCCGAGAGATCGGCAGTGGGCATGGGCAGGGATACACAGTCCTGGGTAGTAATTCCGTGACAGGATGGGCTTTCGTTTGCTCTGACCAATAGAGCGATTAACACTGGAACTCTGATCAGATGATCGAATGTGGGTTAAAAAATACTTTAATCTCCCAAAAACATTCATTATAGTCTCTTTACGACATCTTAAGCTTCTGCAGCTGCTGGTGGTGGGAGCTTTTAGGGAGGGATGGGATTGGGGGAACGGCTGATTCAGACGCTGCAATTATTTTGGGACTGGAAACAGAATTGAAATGACCCAGATGGTTAGCCTAATGAAGCTGATCTAAGATTTATGCCAAGAGGAATCAGAGCCATGTGTCAATGAGAGCACGCGCGCGCAAGTGCGCAAGCGCACACGCAAGTGTGCATGCATAATTGATTTGGGGCTGTAAAGGCTTAGGTTATAGGCATAAAACTGTGGCCAGGCCAAGATGGATATACATAGGAGAGAAATCACAACAAAACACAAACCTTTTCCTGACATTGTCTGGCATTGGGTGGACCAGCTCCCTCTCTGTTGCACCAGAGTGGCCCATCCCCCTGCCTTTGACTTTTCACAGAGAGTGTATGATGCCTTTTGGATAAGATCCTTGAGGTAGATCTAGTGGAGATGGGAACATTGTGCTGCTGACTTTTGCCAGGGCATTTGTCCAAATCGTCACCTCTAGCTAAAAGTCACGTTTTGTACTATACGCTAGAGCAAATGCTGCAATTGTCTTGTTTATGGACTTTGATTCACCTACACAAACTGGTAAACCCACGTGATGCCATGAGACAAAATATGAGCGGCTCAGATCTATGGTCCGCTTTCAAGACTCAGTCTTACAACTTGTCTGATTCTTTCTTTGATTTCTCTGTATTCCGCATGTAAGTGAAATCATCCAGTATTTATCTTCTCCTTCTGGCCCCCTTCACTTAGAATAACCCCTTCCAGTTCACAGTGGACTTTATATTAAGAGTCTGAAATCCACAGAACCCAAGAAACTTATTAAAAATAGCAATTACATTAATTTATTTTGTGCCTCATGTATATGTTCTTGTCTACATACCATATATTATTATTTCCTCCTGCAAGTTATATTAATATTCAGTTATGTAAATGAGACAGTTGTGACTCAGAGAGATTCAGATTCCAAGTTTGAATCCCAACACATCTCACCATCTACACTGCCCCTAGCATGGTTCAGACAATGCTTCTGTCTCGTTTGGGTTAGATTCCTATAGCCCCTAAATAATATTCCTGCACCAGTTGTCTCCTGCAGTTTATTCTCCACATAGCACAAGGCCAGTAAGTGCCAGAGCAAAAATTTGAATTGATGTCTCTTTGAGTCTTAAATCCACATTCTTACAATTAAAATAGTGTTGCCTGTGAGATTGCCTTCCTATTGAGTCCTATTAGTTCTAATCCTACTTGAATGAATCCAAAGGTGCAGTTACTTGATAGTAAATTCTATTGACACTATTCAAGAGCTAAGGGAATAAAAAGTATCCTAGGGAAAAGCATGCTTCAAAAAGCGCTGCTTGCCATATGTGCAGAGGAGAAGAAATTAAGTGAGAAGAAACCAAATTGGTGAGTGATGCAACAATTTCTAAGCTAGAGATGTGATGTGGTTTTGACCTCAGTGTGCGTATGTGTTTGCGTATTGTGGGAAGGAGGGAGGGTTAAGTCATGCAGGACTTGGGTTCTTGTATAGTAAGAGGAAAGAGAAGAGACTGTTGCCCACTTGGACTTTCTCCCTGATGAATATGGCGAAGGTTGAGGGCAGGCAGTGAGAATGGGGAGAACCATGACCCCTCACATCTCCATTGAGTCAGTGGACACTGCCATGGAAATGTTTCCCTGGCCTTGATTTGGGCAGGGATTGATTTGGGCAGGGATTGGGGAATATATTGGAAGTGAGAGGGTGATGGGATTTTTACTTTTGGATTGAGTCTGGACTCCATGGCTTTAGCTGATGAATTGCTCGTAATGACAGTATATGTCTCCCGGGCTCGATGGCAGTGAAGCTCTGATTCAGCATCTTTTCTTGTTGTGTAACCCCAAGCAAGTCATTCCATTTCACTGAACTCTGAAGATAACAGGGATCACCTACCTTCCAGGGATCCTCGAAGGAATGGACAATAAAGGTGAATATAAGTGCTATATAAATGCTCAGTACTGCCGTTCATCCTTGACAGTGCTGTGTCTATCCTGTCTGCTAAATCTCTTAGGACAGGAACGCAGGCCCCCAGGATAGGGTGTGCTTGCAGAAACACAGATTAACCCACAAAGCAGATCTTGTTTGGGGGTTGGGTGGGGTCTGGTTCCAAGAAAGGCAGAAAAATGGAAAGAGATAAGATTGAAAAATCATCATGGGGCCTCCCTGGTGGTGCAAGGGGTTAAGTCTCAGCACCGTGAAGCTATCTGCAGCCACTGCAGCATGAGTTCGATACCCAGCCAGGGAGCTTCCCACATGGCACAGCAGACCTGACTTGCCCGCTGCTCCCCTCAGCAGTGTATTTCAGTAGATCTGCCTGTTCTGTTCCCCACTCTGTCTCTAGTGAATCCTCTCACCACCCCCACACCTCTGGCCTACCCTCCAACTCTTGTATGCATAAGTAAATCTTTAAAATGGAGAAAAAAGATCTTCATGAGCTGTTTCTACTTGGCTCTGGAGTCTATGCACATATTAAACTGTGTTTTAGTGACTTCTGGTTTAAACGTCACTTCCTCAGATAGCAAATCCTTACTTGCTTTTTATCTTTCTCAACAAAATTTATATTCTAAGTTTTGCATATTTCCATGAGAAAAGCTAAGCTGGAAGAGAAATAAAGACAGTGGAAGTTTTGCCCAATCTTCCTCTGTGTTTAGTTCAAACAAAATTGTTTGACTGTTGGCAGTGATCTGAGAAACTGCTGGCTACCCCTGGTTCTTAAATAGTTTTGAAAGCTGTTGGAGATGCAACAGAAGGGAAACAGCCATGTTTGCTTCAGGGGAATTTGGGGCTCAAGTTGCTGGCTCTTCCTTACAACAGTCAGACTCACCTTGACTCTGGGCACCTGACTTGCACTTCTGAATTTCTAGCTTATGTGTTAATGGTGAAAAATGTCTCCTCTAGTGGTATTCTATTGCATCGATCTTTTTATCCACCCCCCCACCCCTACACACACACACATTTTAAAAGGACAGACTTGTTAGGAAAAGGAGAAAGAAAAAGAGAGGCAGCTACCTAGTCACAGGCGGGCAGGGGCGCTGCCTGTTACATCAATTTTTAATACACAAATGGTGAGTAAAGTTCAATCAAAATACTCCTTCCTTTATTCCTTCCTTTGATCAGATGTACAGTTAACCTTGAGGTACAGTGAATTGTTTCACTTGATTATACAGTGTACGATTGTCTGTTTCAAAACTAGGATGGATTTTATAAGTACTCATAATTATGCCCTCACCTAGGAAAGTGGTCCCAACGTTAATGCTAAGACCCACCCACAATGCTAGCTTAGAGAGCTTTCAATGGTGATTACTGAATGCATAAAAAGAATTATTTTAATTTATTTTAGAATTTCTTCTTTTTCCTTCCCCGCTGTCTGTGATTGGTAGGAACCAATTCAGGGCATGTTTATAGGGAATCCAAAACAACACATCCCACTATACACACACACACACACACACACACACACACACACACACACACACCCACACACATACCCTCTACGATAAAAACAGTTGGCCTTATTTCCAGTGATTAAGCATTTCACATGTGACAGGGGGACAAAACCAAATTTGCACCCTGAGTTTAACCTGAGTTAAACCAGCACTAACAGGGCAACGCTGACTGGTTTTGGATTCCCCAAATGAAAGTAGTTTTGCTTATTTCGGCTGGCTGATACCTGAGGCGATGCATGACCTTTGTAAACCTTTGATAATCATGTAAGGATATTACTGTTTTTCACCATAAGCAGAAAAACACAACCTTAAAAAAATCAGTTAGGATGGGGACAGAGATCATCATTACTCTTACGATAGGACACCACTATGTGATTGTTACTAGACAGGGTTGGGGCACTCTGAAACCCCCCAGACCTGCCTGCTCTAAATGGCTTCTGCTAACTGCTGCCACATATAGAAAAAAACAGGCTCTATTGGATAAGACATTCAATAAAAAGAACTTTAATACAATTAATGCTCAATTAATGCACAATGAATGCTCAAGGAGAAAAAGAATATAGTTTCCAAATGAAGCACCCAAAGTTCCGCATCTTCTTGTGAGTAAATGCGCAGACAAATAGGGTTGGCCCGAAGTGGGACCAGTGAGGCCCAAAAGCTTGGCTAACAGTTATATAGCACTATTAATCTTTTTTTAATATATATTTTTTATTGTTATTTATATCTTTTACATTTTGTATTCCCCTTGGGTAACCCACCACCAATTCACACGTGACCCATCTCCGTGGCTTATAATAGCCCAGGAACTGTAACCGGGCTGAGTCCAAAGTCAGGTAAAGATAGTGCTCCCTGGAGGGGTTTGCTGTTGAGAATGAATAGCCCCAGGGAAACTGCTAAGTTTGCATTTGGGGTGGAGTTTCTGATGAAAAATAAGAGGGGACTGAAGGAGAAAGAGATTCAGTTACCATGATGTAGGAATGAAAGAGGCAGTTGCCATGCTGAAGGATTAGAAGAAGCGGTAGCCATAATGTAGGAAAAGAAGAAACGTATTTGGAATCTTCAGTGACTTTGGGGCCAGCGACTTTGGAAGCTTTGCAAGTAGCCGAGCGATGGAAACTGCTCCCAGTTTTGTCTTTAATGCAGCCGAAGGAAGAAGGCAGAGGCACGAAGTGGGCGCCTTCCTAAAATGTGTGAGTACAGTCTGTTGGGCCGTCTGAATGCTGTAGTTGCTGTTTTCAGTGTTGTTGGCCTGGTGCTGTGCTGGGGCACCATGGCAGTTCCAGGAGCATCTCCAGTTTTGTTTTGTGTCATCCTCGTGAGTTGGAGCCTGGCCTACAGTCTGATTGTTGCACGTCTGCAGAAAAAGGAAGATGTCATTTTGGAATCGTTGCCTATTGTTTGCAAGAGGAGCTCCACATCAGCAGTGGCGGGAAGACGCCATCTTTCATACTTTTCTGGGACGTAAAGGACTGGACGTTGTTTTAAGTAAGGTAAACAGCCATATGTTGACTTTAGTAATTCTTTGTTTTCCCTTGTTTGTTAAATAAATCCCATTGTTATTGTCCCCTAAGCCTGAGTAGTATTGCAATTGTGCATGCAGGTGCAGGACCAAGATAGTGACCGGTAAGCTATTGGGGCACTGCATTTGGCAACTTTGAAGCTCCTCATTTTCCTGCTATTAGAACCATATATTATTATTAATGCTATTTAAATATGAGGAAACTGAGGCACAGAACTGCTTAGTGACTTACCTGAGGCAAGTCCATAGTCAGCAGAGAGCAGAGACACAATTCAGACCCAGGCATCTGGCCATAGAGGCAAGGAACAGTTAACTGCTGTGCTTTATTGACCCTCCTTTTGTAACCAGGCTGAGTCTGAAGTCTGGTAAAGGTGGTGCCCCCTGGAGGGGGTTTGCTGATGAGAATGAATAGTCCCAGGGAAAATGCTAAATTTGCAGTTTCGGGTGGAGAGTCTGATGAGAAATAAAAGGGACTGAAGGAGAAGGAGATTCAGTCGCCATGATGTAGGAATAGAAGAATCAGCAACAGAAAATGTAGCTGCGAAGATTGAGAGTTTGGAAATCAGACATGAGAAGTTTTTGAGCCACCAGGATATGGATTGAGTGTTTTTTTGACTCTTCAGTGACTTTGGGGCCAGCGACTTTGGAGGCTGTGCAAGTAGCCGAGTGACAGAAACTGCTCCCAGTTTTGTCTTTAAGGCAGCCGAAGGAAGAAGGCAGAGGCCCGAAGCAGGCACCTTCCTAAAATGCACAAGTGCAGCCTGTTGGGCCATCTGGTTGCTGTAGTTGCTGTTTGTAGTGTTGTTGGCCTGGTGCTGTGCTGGGGCACCACGGCAGTTCTGGGAGCATCTCCAGTTGTGTTCTGTGTCGTCCTCGTGAGTTGGAACCTGGCCTACAATCTGGCTGTTGCGCATCTGTAGAAGAAGGAAGATGCCATTTTGGAAACATGGCCTATTGTTTGGAAGAAGAGCTCCATGTCAACAGTGGTGGGAAGACGCCACCTCTGTTACTTTTCTGTGACTTAAAGGACTGGACATTGCTTTAAGTAAGGTAAACAGCCATATGTTGACTTCAGTAATTCTTCGTTTTTCCCTGTTTGTTAATAAACGCCATTGTTATTGTTTCCTAAGCCTGAGTAGTGTTGCAATTGTGTGTGCCAGTGCAGAACCAAGAGAGTGACCAGTAAGCAATCTGAGCACTGCCTTTGGCAATTTTGAAGCCTCTTTTGTCCAATATCACTTTGAAGCCATTAGTTCGATCCACACAATCCGCTAGTCATTTTGGGCACATTTATTTTTACTTCTGGATACTAGATATTTTATTTGAATTTTCTATGATAATAAAAATTATCCAATGTTTGCCAATTGTTTTTCAGATATAGCTAGAAGAATTGTAGTAGCTTTTAGCTTTTTTCCCTATATACGTGTGAATTTGAGTCCACATGTTTGAGATTTTAGGGGATATGTACCCCAGGGGCAGGCTCAAAATTGCCTCAAATATTTTCTGTTGGTAACTTTTCCCCAAAAGGCTCTGCCCTGAAAGCCGCTATGAGAAACAGAAAATCCTATCATGTCCCAAAGGGGCTGCTTGCAGTTTATAAAACAGCCGGTCTCGCTCTCTCTCTCTTGCACCTGTGCTGTGCTTAGATTTATTTAGTCAAGGAAAACTTCAAAAAGGACTGGTGATTTGAAGTGAGCTTGATAAACTGAAAGTTTTTGAATATGGAAAAGAGATTATACTCATGCCAGCTCCAAAATGTGAAATGTACAGGTATAAACAGCCATTTGTCATTCAATTTAATGATTGTAATGCTAATACCTTTGTGTCCCAAAGGTAGCACACTGTTTAGAGTTCACCTGGGGAATCTGTACTTAATATCACCCAGGAATAGAATTTTTCTTCCTTTTCCTCCTGGAATCCCTCCCCTACCCCCTCGATCTTTGTGAATAATTTCTTGTTGATAAAAGACTCATTAACATTAGTGATTAAACTTTGCCATCTCACTTTGACTTTGGTGACTATCTTGCTCATTTTAATCTGTCTCAAGACCATGTTTTTTTTTTTATTTTTTTATTTTTATTGTTATTTATGTCTTTTACATTTTGTATTCCCCTTGGGTAGCCCACCACCAATTCACCTGTGAGCCATCTCCATGGTCCCTTGTGTTCTTTTCTATTCCATTTTGTGCCCATATCCTCCCCTCCCCC